>JARJDT010024743.1:0-13764 GCA_030264655.1 Leptusa sp. GC000079 | reverse complement strand
TTTCCCACAACTGTTTTGTGTTTTTTATGTGCCTTTAATACATTTTTATCAATTTTTAAAGTAAAACACTTTTTTAATTCAATTTCCAACAAAAAAGTCAAAATTTCGCAGAAAACAATTTTTCATTGAAGAACTGTAAAACTTAAATTCGATCTAACAACTGATTTGAGAGGTTTGAAAACAAGCAGGGAAGCTTCCCACAAACGCTTTTTCAAAAATTAAAATTACAAAATTGTTACCTCTTGTATACTCAAACCTGCTGGCAGGAAATTCCAATCAGCTCAGTATTTTTTTGAACACCCAACCTAAGTTACAAGTGTAAAAATGCCTGTGCTCATGACTACTCAATAGTAATTAGGTCTGTTATGTAGATTTAAAAACAAGCATATGCGTTAAGTTAATAAAGTCTAATTTATTGCTCAATCAAGGTAGATACCGCTGAAGGAAAATATAATATCTTTGTTCTATTGTGTAACTTTGTGAAATATTTTAAAATTCAGTTTACAATAAATAAACACAATAAATAAAGTTTGCACACGCTTATAAAAATTGCAATGAATGCTTCAATTAAACTTTACAATGGTTGCTAGTTGTGATGTTTATGTAGTTTGTATGCTTATGATGTTATTCATGTTATTATTCAAAAAACAGTAAATTATCTGCATTTTGTTTTTTAAAAATTGATTAATTTTTGCAAATCTAATACTATCAAATCCAAATTTGTTGTACACATTTAAAATTGAAATATTTATAAAATATTTGTTTAAAGTTCCCAGAAATTGTCAAACGTAAAAATCATAATAAATCTGTATTTGTGGATTTGACTAAATTTCGGATTTATCTAATTCAACAATTCTGCAATAATTCGTTAAAAATTAATGTATGGAAAATTTAAAGTCATGAATTTTTCCAAGTTGATGGCAAATTCATGAAGTTCCCAGCTTTTGTTGCATATAATTGTTAGAGCTGACTGACAAGAGAGTTTTTAAAAATATTTTACTGATTTTGCCCAAGGAAGTGTCCAATAAAATGAAGCAATGCTCGACACATTGTTTTGAAAAATTAAAGACAATGCCATAGGCCATAGGTTATAAGTTATGTTCTAGAAATTAGGAATTAAACATTTTCATAACAAATAGTTTCGCCCAGTTGAACTTTTTTTAACAAAAAAAGATGCCAAATAAGAAAAACTACCATGTCAATTAGCTCTATCACTCTCGCTCTCAAAAATCGATATATGCCTATTTCATAATATGTATATATAATATTAGCTTGTGTGTTACAAAATGTACGTATTGTAATTATAATTAAAGACAGTAATAATTTTAAGCTTAATAGTTGACAGTATAAAAAAAAATATAGTGTTACGGCTTTTAATCTTTGGCTTTTGCGATTATAACTAACCACCTATGTGTAAATCTTATCGATTATTCTTTAGTTGTCTTTAAATTAACTCCTATATTAACTATATAACTTGTTGCTTATTCAAATTAATTTAATTCATTAACGACTTCAGTAATTAATATTAATAGGTAGGATTGCAGTCTTATTTGTGGATTTCAGAGATGGCAATTGGGTTTGCACCGGTGCAAATAATCGGGTGCGGAACCTATATGCACCGGGTTCGGCAAATTACGTAGGTAGTGTGTTGTTTGGCCAAATTTTCGCGCCAAATTCGAGAATCATGACCCCAAAACAAAGACGTAGTCCTCGATGAGCTTATCTCAGACCGTTTATATTTTCATTTATGAACTTTAAATCTCACTTGGAAATATTAGTATTTAGCTTTGCAGTAGTTGATGTTTGTTTTAATTTTGAATTTTCTCAAATTTCGATATTAAAAACAGCATTTTGTAAATTGCATATGTAAATCTCAAGGCATTGACTGCACCAATTTGGGTGTTGGGTGCCCATGGTGCACTAAAAACACCGTTCTCTCTGTAACGGTGCATAAAAGAATGCACCCGGTGCATATCCCATCTCTGGCTGGATTTCTTACGTAACTACGTATTATGCATTGTGTTCTTAAAAAATTGTATAATCAAATATGTTCATAGAAAAATATAAATAACTAGTTTAGTAATTGTTTTGTTTCGTTCTTAATTTACTTACTTAGCAATAAAGATTAGAGTTATAGCAGATAAAATAGTTGAATTAATGCATTAGTATATCATTTTGGCACGCTATCTTAATCGTTTCTAGTCAGCGCTTACACTTTTGATATTGCATGACCATTCACAAACGAACACGCTATATAATCCTTACTAACATCCTCGAGGCTTATTTGCGGCGGCGAATCATGTACGGGTAAATGTTGCGGCGATATGTTGGCAAACTTACTCCCCTCACTCACAGACTCCGACCGTGGTGGCAGCAAGGGTGCCTTTGGACAACAGTTCTCCATCTGTATGGAAATACCACTATCGCATTGATCAGGATCCGAGACAGTGCGTTTCGGATAATGTCGCGACAGACAAGAGGACTGTTGCTGCTGTTCATATTGTTCATTCGTGATTAATGGTAGATTCTTAAAGCTGGTTGATGACGAGCACTTACGGAACGTGTCCGGGAGTTGCATATCAAGCGGGCCAGAATCTTCGGTCTGTACAGACGAGATCGGCACGTCCAGGCAAGGAGATATTAGTCGGGAATTGTTCGCCAAGTATTCGACGATTTCGCTAGCGGACGGACGGTCTTTCGGGTCAGGGCTCCAGCATTGCTTCAAAAGAGCTTCCAGAGGCCCTTTGACGCCAGTGGGTATTGGTAAACTGTTACCCGATTTGACATAGTCTAAGACTTCAGAATTGCTCATTGCTTGATATGGAAAACTACCGAATGTGATGATTTCGTATAAAAGTACCCCATAGCTCCAAACATCTGAGGCGGTTGTGAAGACGCCGAGGGCCAAACTTTCCGGAGCCATCCACCGTACTGGCAGCATACCTTTTCGATTGAATCTATAGTAAGTCGTTGCTACAGGACGAGTCATGCCAAAGTCGCATAGCTTGACTATGCGTTGTTCACTTATCAAACAATTGCGTGAAGCAATATCTCGATGGATATATTTCATGGAAGCTAAGTAACTTAAACCTCTGGCAACATCCAATGCCATGGACGTCAGCCGTTTATTTGAAACATCTTCGAAATCATCGTTGGCATTGACCATGTGTCTTCTCGCCAATAGGTAAGTCTTCAAGTCGCCATAAAGCATAAACTCCATAATGGTGTAGACTGGTTCCACTTTAGTGCAAACACCAAGAAGCTTGACCACGTTTTTATGATCAAAACGCTTCATCACCTCCGCTTCCGACAGGAAATCGAGTTTTTCTTCAGTCGTAGATCCTGCTTTCAACGTCTTTACTGCAACGCCAGTCCAGCCAGTCTCCGGTAACATAGCTTCACCGCCGTAAACCGTACCGAATGCACCTTCGCCCAGCTTACGGTTAAGGACAACGTTCTCTTTTTCTACTTCCCAGCCATCCAGACCATTGTAGGGACCATTGAGCAAGTGCTCCAAACCGAGGCTCTTCATGTAGTCGTTCGTTGTAGACATCTTCTTGTCGTAGTTCTTCTTGACTGTGTAATAGATTATGGCGCCGACGATGAAGATGAAGAGCAAAACGAATAAGATATTCGTTAGTATGAGGGCGGTTTGGCATGTGGTGTTGAGAAAGTTAGCCAATGCATATAAAGTGCATTGTTCAGGCGGCGGGCCATCTTCTGGCTGCTTATCACTTAGCCATATAATTGCTGAGGTGTTAAGCTCCAAGTGGCCACCAATTATTTTCGCTTCTGCATTGGAAATGTTCGGATAGAATTTGCCGACGATTCGCGTATTGTTGTTGTACCATTGCATTACATTGATTACGGAGAAGCGGGTTGCACCACCGCGGAATTTGATTTGGCCGGAAACACCATTGAAATCTAGGTGTTTAATAATATCTACCAATTTACTAAAAAAAAAAGATGTTTTTAATTTCCCAATCGTTAGTTAACGCGGCAACATGTCGCCATCTTCAATTAAATCATCAACTATCAAGAATCAGGCCTAATAAATAGTAATGAAAAAATCAGATTCTTTATACAGGCTTTTAACAGTTCACTAAAAATTATGTCTAAATTTTTTTTTTCGTTTTAACATTTCCGCATATACTGAAAGTAATTTCAAATTTCCCTATATTTTATTGTTTTTAAAAAAGCACTTGAAGAGAGATTAATGTCATTGAAGATCAAAAACATTTGAAAGTATATGAATAAGAACTGCAATAAGACCTAATAATATATATTATTTTTTACCACTTACTTGGTATTATTGCTGGAATGAAGTTGATCTATAGCTTCCGGATCTAGCTCTAACAATTTCTGTAAAGCGTACGCATATACCCAGACTGCATCATACGCATAACCGGCATAATTGGACGTATCGGTTCCATTAGTCAAATTCAAATATGTATTCTTCCACTCAGCAACTGTGATATTTTCTTGCATCAGATCATCGTCGTTGCCGTAATAAGCATGCGCCATTGAGAAGTAGCCGTTGATTGCTTCGCGCATTGTTGCCGTCGTACAATTGACACTCTCGTTCATATGTTGATTAAAGAATGTTGTATCATACCAGGTGTAGTTTAGCCAAGTGGGCAAAAACCAGACATATCCTTGTTTTGCAGTCATGCCCATCTTGTATGCTTCGCACATAACGTTTCGAGCAATTTCGTCAAATACATCAGCGATGATGATACGAGCACCGTCTAGTTTTAATTTTTCCAAACGCTATAAATCAAATGAAGGAAAACATAGAATGTACCTATATGAGTTTGGACTAGTTGTTTTGCATACCTTTCTAATAGCGTCTTTATCCCTGTCTCTTGGGAACTTCTCATTTGAAATGAACTTGATGCCTTCATTCTCCAACAAGCTTTGCATATGACTAATGTATTCAGTGTATTTCTGTCCATCTTCAGTTAATGCCGCGACTCGTTTCCAGCCAAGTTTCTTCAAAAACTTCAAGTAGACATACCGATAATGCTGGTTTTCACCAATTGTGCGCAGAAAATATGGATACTTGTCTCTGTCTGAGAAGAAACCACCTTCAGCGCTGTAACTGATCGTTATCGTTTTATAGTACTTCGAAATGGTTGCTAATGGTTCGACGGTATCCGAACACGCCGGTCCAAGCACACCAATCAAGGACTTTGAGAAATCGTTCGTGATATAATCGATGAAAGCTCTTATAACTTTATCAGCCTGACAAGCGCCGTCCGCAACCAACATGGCCAGTTGAAAATTTGGCAGAATCTTTGCTTTATTTACAGCTGCAATAGCCATCTTGGCACCTTTGACAATTCCTTTACCCGTATACGCTGAACCACTAATAGGGAAAATACCGCCGATGTACATTTTCTTAACTTCATCTGGAGGCATCCACTCCCGTGTAATGGATTCGTGTTGTTGCAACCAGTCGCATGCAATTTCTGCAATACTTTTCCCTTGCCGACGCTGATAATAATAGAAAGTCATCAGTTCCTGGTACACATCATGCTCAAGTAGTTTCATTGAAGACAGTAAGTTGACAATGTTATCTTCCTTCTCCCGTTGGATTTTTTGCCACACGAACTTGACAGGGCGTTTCTTTTCGTAGAAGCAACCGGAAGTTGTTTCTAGTGCGCCGACTGCATAATCACAACGCTTCATTGTTACACTTATGAAATTCTCCAAGTTGAAAACAAGGTCGCTTGGTGTCCAGCTCATTATGATGAACGCTTTCGTGCTGCGTTTTGATTGGTAGGAAGCTTTCAGGGACTTCGCCACCTTCTCGATGTTATCACCTACCCATACGACGTTAATGTACACTTCAAGCTCATTTATGTGATCAATAATAATTCTGGTGGAGTCAAAATCTGGAGCGAGCATCGTCGCGCAATAATTGTCTACACATTGCTTGGGAATGTATTTGCCATTGGTACATCTGGTATCAGTGCAATGATATCTGTAAAATTAAATGAAACGAACGTATAAAATGAACTTTGGCACATTATTAATTTAAACAGGATATTTATGTGATTATACTTATTTTTAAGTTACTTACTGTTTGCGTGTGCTGTCAGAATAGATGAAGTCTTTAATATTGTCCTTCTCGTCCGCAGCATCCAAATAGAAGTTCCTAGCAAACTTGATGTCTTTAAATAAAGTCCACGGAATATTCATCGAATCATTCGTCCACTGCTTATCGTATTTCTTAATAATTTGTGCGAATTCAATAGGAATGAACCAGCCGAAATATTCGGGCAACGAAATTGTACCCATTTCTTTGAGGCATAAATTGAGTGTGGTGTCATGTGGTATGAAGTCAGGTGCAACTGGTACTGCCAAATTAATCATCGACGTCGGTATTTTCCTGTTGTAAATAAATATACATATCTCGTTAGACTTAAAAAGCAAACAAGGTGGCAAAATATTTACTCATTCACAATATCATTTTGTTGAATCTCGGCACATGCCATGCGCTCAATGATACTCGTTGCATTGTAATCATTGTAGTGGATGATCCTAACTTGATTGTAACCGAGTTTCTCTTGGAGAATAATACGCAAAAAATGTGTGAACAATTGATGCGTTATCCGTTGGGATACTTCTAATGTTAGTGTGGTTACATTTTTGTCTATGAGGACATGTCGCTGTACGGACGGTTCTAGAACAAATTATTTACAATTAGTATAGTGTTAACAATCTATCAAGTCTCTTTACTTGTTTTGTTGGCAAAACACGTCGGCCAGGCATCCTCCACGATCACTCCAGCGCCGCTCGCTTCTTCGCTGATTATAACTACGATTAAGATGCAAAAGAAGACGCCTACAGGCAGAACATGCAACGCGCCAAATTTTTCTCTTCTTCTTGTGGATAATGGAACAGTCATGATGTTGCCGACACTGGAGCATCTGAAACAATAAACGATGCATTCATTAATCGGCCGCTATTACGAGAAGCTATTCGATACAATCAGACAATCAGTAAATCAATGACTAACAACGAAACCATTTGGCTAGTTGCGTTGCGCATTTAAGTAACTGACTAAAGAATGGATAAAAGTAACAAACAAAATGTACTTAAGATCAATTACAAGCAAGTTCACTTACTATAATTCCCAATCAATAACCAGGTCTGATGTCTTAAATGATAATCAATTTAAAATAGTTAAGAATGCGCACGTAACGCGACCGCAAAAACAACAAATCAATAAATATTCGATAGTTTGAAGTAATGTACTGGGTTTTGTGGCAATTAACTCCCGTCAATGATTCCGTTTTTGAATAAGTTAGATCATTTTTAGGATAAGTCCAGGATGCACTATGCACTACAACCAATTATAGGCATTAGCTAGTCGCGAACCGCGATTAGATTTAAACTAAACTAGGCCTGTAGACTACGCTACTCAAAACGACACGATTCATTCCAATTCCACAGTTAACATTTCAACAAACATTACACTTTGACTTTGCTTTGGTAAACAGACAGCCGTTGTGTAGAGCGAAGTGATATTTTTTCAAGAAGAGGAAGCGAGAAATCAAGATTGGATTGGATGTGATCTAGTTGGTAAACAAAAACAATATTAAAAATACAGCAGCACTAGCGGCGCGGAGTGTAGATAGTTCGGATAAATTAAAACGAATGAAAATGCTGAAACTTGTATCAGATACTAGATACACATTATAGACGTGAGAGAATGAAAACAAGTTTGTGCAAACTAAATTTAGTCATCCCTTCCTACAATGTATGAGCATACAACAAACTTATTATGATTTTCGTAGATTTGGCGTCTTTAGGTGTTAACGGCCTTAGGTTTCCGAAGATAGACCCGCTTGTTATTAAAATATACTTATTTATGTGTTACAATATGTTACAAGATATACATATGAAGATCAAAAACATAATGGTCAACAAAATGGGGAATTGAAGATCAATAATGTTGTCTATCTAACATTGTTATTACAAAACTATTAATAAAATATTATTAGGTGCATTTTATTAAACCAAAATTTACACGCGTGAAAGTTGAATAATAATAAAAACAGTACACGCTTGTTACTTATTGTGGTCAAACATACATATAAAACATTATTTTCTACGACCGTAGGTGAAAACGACTCATTACGAACCTGTTACATAATGAAATGACCTCTTAATGACCTGGACATTATAGTGAAATACTATGGAATTTTCATCAAAATTAGAAATTAAGTTGGCAACATTGACGGTCGTTAGTCACTTTACCACCAGTGATTAACAGTTATAACCGCAAATGCAAAAAAGTTATGTTGTAAACGCATTACACACTCGCGAAAATACGCATTCACTGCTTCACGGCATCGTGTGTATCATTCGTCGCTTCGTGTGTAATATGCTATTTACAAAACGAGTTACGTAATATACTATTTTGCACACCTATCTGGTTTCATTTGAACAAACAGTAGCTTATTCGCGAGAATTTTTCCCGTTGTAACGTTACGTTGTACGTTATAAATTTCGCATCATATGGACATGAACTAACCTTCACAAAGTAATGCATATATTTTTAGACTTGACATTGTGTTTGTGCAAATAATAGTGTACGTATTGATTGCGTTAGAATGGTCTGTATATGCACTCGCTTAATTACTGGCCCTCGCTTCGTTCGTGCTCGCAAAACACTCGTGCAGAAGATCGTTTCTAACGTAACGCGTTACGTAATGTACTATTACTTCGTGATCATAGGTACAGTGCCTTCAGAAATGACACATACCTACTTTTCCACGAAGTATGTTGACGGTTTTAGATTTTGCTTGATTACAACCCTACAACCCATATCGGAAACGTGCAAATGCCCTCTGGATACTCAGGTATTGGTTATTAATGAAGTCCCCGATAGACCAGAGAAGTATACGTGATCATGAAATTGTTTGATATCGAGATTTAGATACACATTGGGAATAGAACTAAATAGATTTGGGGCCCGAAAATTTAAAATGGGAATAACTCGAATCCTATCAAGTTTACAAAAAAAAGATTAGAGAGGCAATTGTAAAGAATTTCATTCCACGCAACTTGTTTCCTAGGTTACCTCTGAAAAGCTAATTTCATCATCAAAATTGCAATTTTCAATTTAAATGTGCCTATAGACTAGAGAATTATTGCCAACATTGTTGATGTCGAGATTTTGATCGTTTTTGAAGTGATCTCCTCAGAAAAACCTAACTTAAAAAAATATCAAATGGACATATTACAAACCCTATGAATTTTACGTAAAAAATTACACATACAATCTTTTAGAGAATTAAATTCTACACAAATGTCATAAATACTTATTCTCTAAAATGTATATTTCATTGACAAATTTGCAATTTTCAATTAAAATATTTGCATTAATATTGAATGCTGTCCTACGGTGTTTTCTACTATTTGCTTGTGATAAATCAAATTTGAAACGTTTATAAGATTCACGATTCAAATCTGGTGTAGGAAAGTTTTGGCAGAAAT
Source organism: Leptusa sp. GC000079 (assembly GCA_030264655.1). Classification (NCBI taxonomy): domain Eukaryota; kingdom Metazoa; phylum Arthropoda; class Insecta; order Coleoptera; family Staphylinidae; genus Leptusa; species Leptusa sp. GC000079. The sequence continues at coordinate 4,254 of JARJDT010024743.1, read as the reverse complement.
TGCTGCCGAAAACAGTAGTGACGAACAAGTAGTTGAATAATTTTTGCTGCGGCATATAGTTTATTCCTCCCCCACCACACGCAAATCTTCCATCGGAAACGATATCAAGCCGAATATTGTAGTCAGCAGAGAATACGGCGTCAGTAAGAAGTGGGCATAATGTTAATGTACACTAAGCGATTGTAATCGCAATTAGATAGCTCAAAACACACTTGACCTATCGTTTCTGGCTTGCAAGTGCCGCTTGCTGCCTTGGTGGGCTTCTAGCTTGCATAATTTACGACTTATAAACGCATTGTAAACAAAAATAAGTGTCACGGAATGTACGTTCACAAGTTAAGTGGCATCTTATTATCTATTGAAATTGACCACACATATTTATTTTTTAGTCAACTGTTTAAATTACAAATGTTACTAAATTGCAAGAAAAACTTCAAAATAAATTTTTACTACTATTGTAATAATCTAACACGTCTAACAGCATAGGGCCCTACTACATACATATGTATACTTATAGGTATTTTATATTTTCGTGCATTTTAGTAAAACCGGGTAACTTAAAAAAATAAATCTCGCTTCGCTCGTTGTCCCAGTTGCCAGTTGTAGCCTCAGAAATATGAAAATCCAATCATTACCTGTTTGTGACCGCGAAGTCGAGTAGTGACCACACCAAAAAACAATTAAAGAACATTGATTGTAGCCAACTATAGTACTTATTTACGAAAATATTTTACATTAAAGTGATTAAAGTAGTGCTGTGCAATAATTATTGAAATTTTTCGCCACATTAAATGTTACTTCCGGGTAAAAGGTGGAGACAGCTAACATCCATTCTCAAGAAACAGCATTTTTGAAAGGGGGGAAAGCCGTATGGAGTGGAATTTATTTAGTTTCATTCATTGACTCGTAAAATTATATTTTCTATCAGTTACTACCGAGGAGCGACTGGAGCGCCAAATTTTTGAAACGCTTAGAAATACATAATTTAAAATTTATTTATCACGGCGGGCCCCGCCATTTACAATTTGTATGATGGTTAGTCAGAGCAACGCTCAACATTTTTGGGTACGCGAGCAAGTGCTCGTGGCAGTTCTTATTTGCAGAAACATATGCACGAAAAACGTTTTTAATTTTTTGATCAAGGGCCTAATAAGTATAATCTGCCCAGGGGGGCGTTTAATAAACACGTCCTAGGAGAATAGCGGTACGATTTACGAACCTTCGCCAAATTCCACAGCCTATTTTGATTGAATATTAAAAATAAATTAATATTATGCGGATTTGTAAAGTGCAAACTTACATGAACGGTTGCTATTCACTTTTCCCTTTTCTCGTGTAATCCATTAATTCAGTTAGAAATTCGCCTAATCCAGTTAATGTCGTATGAGATTCTTACTTCGTTGTTGAAAGTGACAACAAAAGCGAAGTATTCTCCTTTTCATTGACATTCTGTAATATTAAAAAACAATTATTAGAAAATGCATTAGGCGATTGACTCAGTGTTCTCAAAATGATTACACGGCTTTAAGAGCAATTTTTCGAAATGAGGCCGTTTCTGAAGCTGAGCTTACGCAAAATTTGCAACTGGCCGCAAATTTAATTACACAATGTAATAATGTTAAATTAAGAATTTGCTGTTGCATAATTAAACGCGATTTTCGGTCGCCAGTTGTCACTCAAAATTAAACAATATGCAAAATTTTCGCCGACAAAATTGTTAGAAAATGTTCCAAAACGACAACCACGCAACAGCAAAGCACGGTCCTATATGGCTGATACATGATTGATGCTGAAATATTGATGGATCTCCACGAATTGAATCCGAAAAGATGGTTTTTGGAGTGATGTCCGTGTGTATGTAGGTATGTATGTATGTATGTACGTAAGGGATGATCATTTAATCGTGGAGTTTGAATTTCGCGCCCATTATTAAACCCCGGATGTTGCATTATCACATCGTGCACGTCTATGACAGGATCTATGGACAGGAGACATAGAATCAAAGATTTCTAAATCATAGAATGGACCAGAAATATAATAGAAGTTTGATATTCTATTAAATTTATTTGGTAATATATTTAAAATAAATCAAAAACACTAGCGAAATTTGGCGCTGTAAAAGACACATGAGCTTCACAAAGCCATGGCGTCAACGTGAAATAATAAACCAATCAACTGATAAAACATAAATTAATTGATGAACTGACATTTATCGATTGATAAACACACTAACAAATGCCAAATTGTAAGGTTAAAATTGACCTCGGAACTGACGCAAGTAAACAAACAAACAAATGGTAGTTATTATCTAATTTGGCCCACGATCAGTTTTATTCCCAATGGGTATCAACCAACTGTAAAAATGTGAGCTCGATCGGATCAGCGGTGTGGAAGCTATCGTGTTCCCAAAATTAGTGCATACATACATCCATACATACGGACATCACTTCAAACACTTTTTTTGGTTTAAGGGGACCTCAATTCGTGGAGATCCATCAATATAAGACTTCCCTGTTCTATAGGTATACCACCTATGACCACGAAGTAAAAAAATATGCACATACATAATATGCATACCTATAATTTATAGAGTGGTGTTTTATCCCCAATGTCGATTTTAAACCTGTCAGTCATGACAATAGCCATGCAGACATGACTTGAAAATTCCAACGCCTCATTCGTCATCGTTTTATGTAGAACGCACGACATTGCACGACTCAACAAAATTTACTTTGTTTATAATAAATATTTAAAGTTATCCAAATTTTCCAGTGACTCATAATTTTTTTGAAAATCCTTTAAGCAGCCAAATGCACACTTGTCTAGCACAACGCTGATTGGTTAGGAATGACTACTTAAGAAGTTCCCCGATCGTTGAATGTCGTCATTGTTGTTTTGATACAAAACTCAAAACAACACTTGCCTGGCTGGCGATCTGGCGATTGCGCGTTCAGCGTTATGACAATAGATTGCAATAGATACTACCAATCAAATATGCCCACTACAGAGTACCAATGCAAACAAGTCTCTAAAAAAGCGATGAGACGAGGAAAAAATCAAATTTTGAACTTAAAAAATAATCCTGTAGACTGGAAAACTATCCCGCGAATTAACAACTAATTTAAAAAAAAAACAGCACTATGCGTGTTCTCAATTGCACTGTTGCACCTCGTGTTGCACTGCACTGAGTATAGCACGAGGTCTCGGAGTTCGTGCTGGAAAATGTGCACCCACGCCGGCAGTTTTCAAGACTAGCTGAACACACGGCACCAAAAAGCGCACAAAGTAACCAGTCGAACACATAAGGTGTACATGCACAAAATGCAGCCAGTGCATACCAGCCAAATTTGACATTGCATTCATTAATGTAAACTTACCTAACACAAAATCAAAGTCCTTTTATCGCTTTATTTAATCCAGATTGCGGCGTTTGTAATCCTTAAATCCTTGTGAATTGTCAGAAGCACATAACGCACACAACCGCGCGCGGGCCAGAACACTTATTTTATTATATTTTAGAAATTGCGAACTTTCACGGTGCACATGCATTCAATGTAACTATTTCAATGTATATTTATTTATATTCACTTACACTACACAAACTCAAAACTGATTAAACCTTTAAAATGCACGATATCCTATTTGCGTCGTATTATTATTATTTAGTGTTCAATTTTAATCCGAATCCAAATTTTGAAGATATTTATAATCGAATCAACTATATCACAATCCACGCCATACGAATTAACCCGAAAATGCGTAATACCGTAGGAACCAAGCAGGAACGAAAACAATTTGTGATGTGATGTTTATAGTATTAATATATATGTATATATTATATTTTTGTTTATATTTTCACAAGCACGTCGATTATAATTTTTATTTCTATTTATATGTTTGTTTTTGCGATATAGATTTTTCGACTTCTACTCTCTTCCCAATTTACCAAACCATCCTACATTCTCTTTAATTCTATATTCATTCCCCCTCTCCCCAATTTAAAAACATTCACAACTCACGGCGTATTTACATCACGATTTGTGCGTCATAACAGTGCACTTATGCACCGAAAATTTCATCAATATTCAACAATTTATCCACACACTTGTGAGCAAAAATTATTATTTTTGCTTCGATTTTATTTGTCTGGGCTTGATTTACACATTGAATTATTTCACTTGTAGTGTTGTGATGAACTGCAGAAATTTAGGTTGAAATTGAAACTGACTTGAAGCTTAGCGCTTAGCGTTCAAG
>JARJDT010024730.1:0-11432 GCA_030264655.1 Leptusa sp. GC000079 | reverse complement strand
ATAAAAATTCTTTTTTTAAGTATCTTGTATTTAAGTATTTTGTGTTTAAAATACATTGTGGAATTGTATTTTGTATCTTGTATTTAAAATACTTTGTTTTAAATTGTTTTAATCACTTTGTAATTAAAATACATTTTATAATGTATTTTGTATCTTGTTTTTAAAATCCCTATTATCGTGTATCTTGCCCAGCCCTGCCTATATACATATGTGTAATATTCGGGAATGCATGCATCCAGAATTATGTGTATAATTATTATAAACATTTTAATGAGATGAGTCAATTTTAGCAACAAATTATTTGCTGCTGGTCGATGTTATCATAATTTATTAAAATTGTTGAAACATTTATATATGATAAATAATTTGTTCAACAGTTCACCGATTTATTTACTCAGGTTTAATGTCTGTTAAAGGCCTTCAATAGAACGCCCTTCTCCTTGTTACCAAAGCCAATTAATTATTAAAGCAATGAAAAGTTGCAAAAAACGATCTCTATAAACGAATGCAAATGTAAAACAACAGGCCACCCACAATCATTAGTAAAGGAAAATGCACTGCAATAGAATAATAATGAAATCTTTTAAAACTACAAGAGAATCCTAATTGGCTGATAAACATCAATCAGAAGCAATTTTTGGTAATTTATTGGTCTGATGAGTTGCAGCGATTTTTGTTAATATATACTTTTGGAACTAAAAATAAATAATTGTTTACACGCAAGTTTACGCGTAGATATTTTAAAACACGCAAATCCATTGCTATTCTTAAATTAAACATATGGATTGTTATTGTTTTCACGATTTCATGTTATGAACACATGGAGGCCAACTTAGCTTATTTATATGCTTTTATACAGTAAGTTAAAATAAACACAAATTTATATAAATTAAAATAGACAATTCAAAGATGACATTCATTGCTAGTTACACTGTATATAAATCCTTAGAGAGTGGATGTTAAGATATATAAATATAAATAATTGCATGCGTTTTGAATGCCCGACCTACCTTACTGTAAATCAAGTTAAATTGTGCTTAGAAAACGAGCATACTATACTTATCTAACAATATAAAACATGTATACAGACTGTCCTATTTTGGGCGAAGGATGCTATATAAAAACTAACAAATATCTAAAGAGAAAAATTTCTGAACAAATTCGATCGAAATTTTTCCCTGAACTGAAAGCGAGGCAAAGTGTTGATATTCAAGGAATCTTGAACTGTGATTTAAGTGTTTAATTTTCAAAAAAATTAATTTATGTACAAGCTGTATAAATTGAAGACAAACATTGAAATGGATGCAGTTGCAGGCGACACCGCAGCATCACACAACTCGCGTTATCTGTGCAATTGTTTTAGTTGTAATGTTTGAATGTTTCACCAACTTTCCATTAAAGTTTACACTGCTTGCCATATATTGATTTGTTTTAGCAGCGTCCCAGTTTACTTCTTACTATGTTACTTTACTACGAATAATCGTCGATAAAATCGCGTGACTTTAATAGAATAAGGGTTGAGGGTTGCATGTATTTTATTGCGCACTTTCGCGTATTTTCTTCTGATCGATCACAGAAAACTGTGACAACAACATAAATCAAAAACTACAAATTAAGGAATATCTTGAACTTGAAAATCATATCAGTATATGAAAACAAAAGACTTATACATATGTTGCAAATTGCAATTCACTTCCCTAAGTTGGAAAAAATATCAAATGCGAAAATAAGGACTAAAAACATTGAGAGAGATGACGAGAGAGAAAGATCGAAGAAGGGAAAACTACGTCTTCCGGTCTCCGACAACGCGACCCGAAGAAAATACAGACAAGAGAAAGGGTTACGCTCTGGTTTGTCTCGTCTCTCCACAATTTGGCATGAAACGGTTGAATGAACAGTACTGCTCTTAGATATAAGGGTGACAATGATGAGACTGCGGGAACGGGAAATTCGAAATTGGCTACATCTTGATCCCGCTCGCTCGAAGAACGGACAATAAGACATGCAAAAGTAGGTTAAACGAGTTATTCAGAATTGTAATTTGGATTCTATTTAATTATTTCATAAGGTCGTTACCGAAGTTAGTTCTTGTTACAAACCAGAACTTTCACAGGCACGAGACTAAGGAAAAATTTATGTGCAAAGCAAATAAAGTACACCAACAGAAAAGTAACCCTTTTGGTTTTGTGTTGAACCTTTTGTTTTTACTGTAGTTTCTTTATATCTTTCTCAGCCTGTTAATATTAATGTTGGTAAACAAGGTAGGTTTAAGGTAGGATCTAAAGCCTAATTTGTGTTTGCATGCAAACCAGAAATGTATTTTAACGCAAATTGTAATTAGTAGTAAATAGCAAAGAATGAAAGAACAAATGACTTCCAACGAGTGTACAGCAAAAATGTTATTTGATAAATGCAATTTGTACAAATTTTCAAGAAACCAAATAAATGTCAAAAGGTAGGAAACGTTAAAATCAATATTTTTATCATTAACAAGTCATACACTATTCTTGTGCAATGCCTATGGGTTTATTCTAAATTTGACTTCAATTTCCACAATAGCGATAGTTTTGCAACTTAAGGCTTAAAATAGACCTGTAATAAATGCCGTCCAGTATATAAAGTAAATCTAATTATAGAGTGATTAATTAATTGCATTTATAATAGGAATTTTTTTCCGTCACTGTTGCTATTTTTATGAATGTAAATTTCATGACGACTACGTAAGAATAACCACCCCTCTCACACATACTGAAATTAAATTTTCATTTGATTTTATAATGATAAAAAGTTAAAAACCGCAAATTAATATAAAGGCTAACGAGCGTTCAACAGAAATCGTTGTAAAGAAGAAGACAATGAGCATGAAGAACCTTCGATCACAGGACGAATAAAGGAAGCCTAAAATAAAGCAGTTTTATCAGTTTTGTGGTTTGTTTATGGGAGCTAAAAGAGGAATCGTTTCAACATTGACCTTTGTGAAAAACAAGTCAAAGCCAAAGGAAACCGAAACGGCATTGTTGCTTCTTATTTACGTTTACGTATTGCCCGCTGGAAAATCTTGAATTACAAAGTAATAAAACATAAATAAAACAAAATTAATGTTTGTAGATTTGTTACTCGTTCATTTCTGTACGGTACTTTGCGCTTGGCGCCGGCTTCGGTTATCCATGCAATAGGTAAGATACGTCATGTTGTGGAAAAGTTGATGTCAAAGTTAAATTTGCAAATACAGATTGCGAATGCCTTCTTGTTAACAACACATTCGTTATGCCGTTTTACATTGGGCGAAACATTTAAGAATTTAGAGCAAGGTTGCATTATTCGCGAATTGCGCATTTTCAGACGAGACATGTTCACTACTGTTATTAATGATGACCATCATTAAATTTACGACGCGTATATTTAATAATTTAATGCAACTTGCATAACTATTTGCATATGCAAACCAATAAAGTGGTGGGCGTCACTTCTTCACTTTTTTGTTATTTCTTATTTATAAAGTTGTTTTCCATTGAACAAATCAAACAATATTTTGCTTTAACTCTTTTCTTTATAACAATATTTGCAAAGTGTTATTAATGTTAACTAAAAGGGCAACAAAGTGATGCTTTGAATTTATATTTTAAACCCGCATTAACAATTAACAAATTTGCAGAAAAATTTGATAGAATTTAGAGCGGATATTTATACAGACTGCGGTTCAAAAATAGTGAGCAGATTTGAATTTGCCGCGTTTTCAAAAATGCAATAGGAGTGTTTTTAATTATGTACCATACCATATCAAATAATCTAATCGCAATTTAAAAACTATAGAGACCAATTTAAATTTTCACGATAGCATTAGCCATTCAGGCAGGAGAATTTCAAATTTAAATTGATGAAATATCATATTTTATTCATATTTTAACAATCATTTTGAATTGATGATTTGACGTTAGTTTTGACATGTCAATAAGTTTATGCCTAAGTTTATGTTAATTAACGATGCCAATTGTGAATATGAAAATGTTACTAGAATGCCAAGGCGGCAATTTTAAATCTGCTCAATACTTTTAAAACACTCTGTAGATATTTTGCACTGCATGAAAAGGTATAATAGTTCAAAACACGAGTAACTGTCAGAAAACTGTATAAACATTGCAAGTGCCAACAAAATTGAAGAATATAGAATTGAATTAAGTATCTTCTGTTTTACAAAATAATTTGGATAAACCAAAAAATAAAATTAATAAAAATAACTGATTTAAATTAATTTGCTTATAATAATTTGAAATATAGACCGCATTGTTACCCTAATTGCATTTCAATTAAAATATACAATTGAGGGTGCAAGAGGAAACTGGTGTTTTGGCACACTGTGACTGTGACTACATTGGAACATTGGCATTTCGGTCGAGGCTCATGCTGATAAATAGCTCAATTAAAAATAAAACCGATTCTCGCCAATAAGTGACTACCTGTGCCAAATCTACTTGTCGCCGATTAATTGTCATGCCAAGAAGGAGTGTGAGTAGTTATACAAATAGCATGATGTTTTAAAGTGCAATGGCATTCAAATTGAAAATAATGCAATAGTAGCGTTACATCACATTATATCGATGTTACTGATGTTAGAATAGAACAAACAAAGCTAAATGAAATTCAAGGACTTCAAGAAGGAAAAATTTAACTGGCCGCAGGCGTAACTAGGAATTTAGCTAGGTGTTACATTTATAACGCTACCGTAAGGTGTCGTAAAAGGATTAGAAGAACATAAAATTGAATTTTATCTTAGTGATTAAAAGTTCGTAAAAGTTTTAACGTTGAAGAATTAAATAGGATTTTTCCAACGTATTAATTAAAGAAAAGTGTCGTTTATCATTGGTAATAGAGCTAAGTTTTAATGAACTGGAAAATTAGATTTATTAACGACTTTTTTTGGCAAAACATACTTTTTAAAATAAAACCAAACCCATTTCAAGGTAAAGAAGGATTTTTCGATTATTTTTTTTAAGTTTCGAATGTGGAAATTGATTCAATTTTTTGAATAAATAAACTCAAGAATTGGAGGCGTCAAATTCATTCAATCTTCTCACACCAGAACTGACTTTTATTAAAGTTGCTTTGACAACAAGAAGAAAAAAAAAACAATAAACTTAGATTACTTTTCTTTTACTTATGGAAATTCATTCAAGTGATATAAATAAATCGATCGACATTCCGCAAAGTAGGCATCGAAAGACTGAAGAGCGAGCTTATTGAAGCTTTAAAGTTAAGTGTGTATAATACCAATTCAAGGAATTGTTCAAATAAACTCGATAAAATTCGATGACATTTTCGTAGTATCATAGAGTATACTACAGACAGGCACAGCAAATAGAGTTTGTTGCATCTTGATGTGGTTCACTATATTGTGTGGATGACGCAGGCAGGCGACACTTAGCGCAAGTTTTTCCAAAGTTTTCCGCAAATCCCCAAGGCACCGTTTGCTTATGGTGCCGGCTGCAGGATCGTATCGTCCCCAGTCCCGACGCTCCCGTTACTTCGCAAATATCGTGAATATTGTAAACGTCTGGGCGTGCGGTGCGTTACGTTGCGAGTATACCGAGTGTGGCGCATCGAATGGCTGCGAACGTGGCAAGGCAGTTACAGTTATTGATCCGCCAGGATACGCCAGAGCAGAGCCAGCAGCAGCATCCTTCGGAGCTTACGCCTGCCTGGCTTCTGGATTACCTGTGTGACGTGAGGAGCGGCACGAGCCCTGCCTGCCAGCCTGTTCTTAAACTCCCGTCAGCGACGACCTCTCGTTTCCTCTCCTTCGTTTTCACTCTCAACACGTTGAGCATTTCGGTTGCCATAGTGCCAAGGGAGGCGAGTGCACTAATTATAAGATTTCTTATTTATGTAGGTAGGTGTACATATTTACATCAGTGTACCACTGCTAAATGCGCAAATGTTACACCAATTAGCACACCAATGGTCTATAGCAAAAATTTCAAAATTATATTTTAATAATAGGGAATGTGAAAATATTTTGATAATTTTTATATAAGCTCGGTAGGTGGTAATACTACTGTGGTAGAAACACTATTAATGAAAGTGTCACATTTTGGCCGATAAGAATTATTGAAAATCGAAAATTTTTAAAATTTGGGGAAAAAAAGCTGAGTCAGCGGTAACGTTGGCAGCCCTGATGGGTTGGTGTCATATAAATGTAGATTCCTTCACAAAACATATTCCACGCAAGCGTAAAAATGATTTAACAGCAGATTCCTGCAATTGAAATTGACCAACTCTCTCACTCTATTATGCGTCAGCTTTCTTCCAAGATTTCGAATTTATGGTTTAAAATTCATTAAATAAATATTATTAACGATTTTAAGGGGTTTTGTACTGTTTTAACACTATTGCCCGTTGCTTATTATTGGGTTTTTTATCTTTTCCGGAAAATTTGTGAAAAACTATTGAGGTTTTCATTGTCGCAGAAAGCGCTCCCTATCGGGGAGACTTTTTACTAACAAACTTACTGATGCAACGAAATTGTTATTGTTAATTTTGATCGATTAACTTTTATATTGAATTTAAATCCACATTAAAAAAGTTACAAATGTTACCACCAGAGGGCGTTTCCTTGGTTGGAAATCCCAATTGTTTGATGGCATTTTTTAATCATCACTGTTTTGTTTTCTTGTACAATTTAAAACAAACCTGTCCTGTCGAAATAGATAATTAATGCTTTGTCCCTTCATTTGCACACACAAACCTACCCTATACAATAGATCCTTGAGGACTGGAATTTTCAAAGAAAACAGTGATAATGAATGTGAAACAATAGATAAGTTATTTCAATACATGTACGGTTGTAGGTAAGCAAAGAGTGTGGGTATAATAATCTTGAATTTCCTTCCTTCCTGGAATTACAGGCGGCTAGCGGTTATAGGACTATAGGACATGTAGACACTCCTTTAGAATTGATTCATTGCGCTTTTCTTTGATGTTTAATTATTTCATCAGAGAAAAACAACATCATCATGTGCGCACAAATGGATTTTCTTTTCAACAATAATAAATGTGTACTTACTAAAGTTAAAGGTGCATGCAAATTGGAAATTGCTCCTGATTCTTTGAATGAATTTATTGTGCATTTGGCAACGTTTTGACAAATTTCACCATTGCAATCATGTGAATCGAAAGGCAAAAATAAATTGTTACTCATTCATGTTGACTGTTTGCCATTTCTGCCATCTTTTCAAAACATGAGGCAAATAAAAATAAAATAAAGAAATAAAATTCATATAATTAAATTGGAAATGGGGATTATCACCGAGTATAGAGAAAATAAATAAGCATTGACCCGAAATATAAGTATGTTTGTACTTTACGACGTGAAAGTAGACTCTTTTGATCCTCGCACTGAGATAAGGATTTTAGTTGGATTTAAAGGACACGTCGATTGAAGAGTCGAGAGTGGTCCGCTTTGGCCAGCCGGGACAATAGCCTTTCAAGTTATAACGACACTGTCGACACAAAATCCAAGGCAAAGCTCAGGTTCAGTTTTACTTTACCACGGTTTGGAAGCTGGGATAGATATCGGTTTTTCTTACACAGTGTAATCTACACCCGAAAATAAGAGCCCCTTTGATCTACATTTTCCATTATTATTATACGCACATCATAAAATGCCTTCCGTACATACCTGATCTTCGCAAATGATTCAAAGCCAAGCAACCAAGCAATAGAATAGGAAGCAACTCAAATGCGCCCAAACATTTTCGATTAAACTTTGTTTTAACATTTCAGAATTCAACAACAACAAATTCATTTCAGTTAATTAAAAAATCGAAAACAGATTTTTGTCGAATGCAAATCCATTGAATTCGAAATATTTTCTAATTATTTGCCCTTTTCAATTTAACGTGGCATTTTTTTCGCATTTAAGAGTGAGTTATGACTCAATATGTTTTTTCAATTGACAGATTTGAGGTTAGATTTCTGTATTTTATGAGGTTTCATCCATTTCAAGTAGATTAGTGGATTGTAAAACATAAGTAGTGAACGTAGACGCTGTTCTAATCCAGATTTTTTTGGGATATTCTTTATTTTTTGAAGTTATCGATTTCCATCAAAATCAGTAGTCTTCTACTTTGTGCTATTACTTTATGAATTTATTTGAGACTATTTGAAACAGTTGGAAATTGTCATAACGAAAATCATAAAGAAAATCATTAAAAGTAGACTTTTGCTCTAATCCGGAATGTTTACTGATTTTCTTTATAATTTTGTTAGTGATCAATTTCTGTCAAAATGCTTAGAAGTAAACTTATGAGAAATCATTAAGAAAGTCACATAGTATAAAGTCTACTTTATTGGCACTATTGCGATTCTAAATATTCAAATTGAATAGAGACTAGAGTAGAGAGCATAGTTGGTATTCGCATATTGTGAATATCCTCATTGATGGTGCTATTAGTAGTCGATTTTGCATTTGATGATGGCGCACAGTGTGAATTTATATGCAATTGGCATATTGACATTCAAGCTAACTTTGATGGCAAAGCAAGCAGATAGGGAGCGATATAAAGTGAAACGAAGGGGAGATGAATGACAAACCGTTGGGATCACGGATCACATGTGCGAACTAACCCGAATTTGCGGAAAACAGAAAGAGAAAACCACATCAAATGGTATTCGCAAATTTGGCGGCATGTAAATCAATGTGCGAATGTGTCTACAATACCTCCACTCGCAATACAAACACTCGATCAAATAGCCAACCTTTGATCTTTCGTTTCAATTCTTCGATGGTTCCGCTGATAGCACTCGAAAACGTGTCACACATGTTTTTGCAATTGCCTTACAAATGAGAACATGATGTGGTATGATATTAGCATGCAGAATATGAACGCAATATTTTTTTAACGCATTTTCGCCGGAAATTAATAACCATAGCGCATGTCGTGTTTGATTTATAAATTGTTTCACTGTGGCATGTCGTACATCATGGTAGTGCTGCAAGTGTGTGGTTGTGGTGTTTACAGTGCGGTTAAGCATAGCTTGTGGCTATGCGTTTATGTCGTTTTTATTATTTTATAGGTTTGCTTGTGCCAAAATAATCATTTTCATTTTATTTTCATTTTAATTTTAGACTTGTAAACAAATCATCAAAGTACGAATTAAAATTCCTGACAATGATACAATACCAGAATTTGACCAAAATTCACGCGAATCATATTATTCAATTACCATTTAAAAACAAATTACTCATATTTCACAAATTTGTTATCGAAATTATACTTTACTATTGTTAATATTTACATTGTATAAAGGTATTAAAGGACATAATCCTTCAACAAATTTGAATTGAAAATGAATCCCGTGATTGGATAGTTGAGCTTCAAAGTGAATTCGCTATTAGTGAAAAAAGTGCAATGAGTTTTCGTCCTTGTTATTGATATTCCAAAGCACATAGAGGACGAATCGTTAATTGCGAATAGGTCATCTCACGCTTCCGGTTAGATAGTTGGATTTACTACACTTTGGATGATATTACATTAAGTTACATGCGTGTAGCGCAGGTATTCGAAAACGAATTCACAAGTATGAAATAAAATCACATTGCTTCTCTGACTGTGTGTGATGAGTACACGGTTTTGGAGTTTTGGGTCGATGTAGTTACGGTGTGCATTTTCAAATAGTCCTCTTAATGCTCGCAGTTTTTAATTAGTGCGCTCGCTAGGTAGAGTTAGAAACTGCAAAACAACTGAGGCATACTCGTCGACTCAATTTTACACAATAAAAGCTTCAACTATTTTGAATTGCGAAGGATTCGTCGCGGATTATTGTAAGCTCTCACTGATGTAAGTAATTAAATTAGCAATGAATGGGTACAATATTAAATAACAATATTGTTCAAAATAAAATTAAATTAATGAAATAATGCATTTTATAGTTAACTATAATTTTATTAATATTCATTTTGGGAAGAATACCTATATGGCTTGAAGTTGTTCAACTTGCATAAGATATTAAGTTTTAATTAATAAAGGATCGTATTTCAATTCTACCAAAAGTTCACATGATGGCAGAAGACCTCCCTGGGAATCGTGTTTCGTTGGGTGAAAATAGGAATGCATTGCATCACATGTCAAATCAACGGTACATGTTCCTCCTACGTCCTACGCATGTGAGCCAAATGTACTCACGAGAACACTAATAATAGTTCACGCAAATTGACAAGATAAATCTCATCTTATTAGCTTCGGTAATTAATAGATCTCTATAGTCTAGTGTGGCTGCATTAGGTTCAGTTCGAATTTCGTACGCGTACTCCTATTCATTCCAGCTATTGCCTCCCATCAGCCCCATCATTTCTCGCAAACTATACACGCAATCCTCAAAGCAGATCGAGGATGTGAGCATTAGTAAAATCGATAGCTGTGCGAATTTACTGTTCTCTACTCCTGTTGCTTTCTGTTCACTGTTCGAGCAAGCTTCACTGAGTTATGTTCATCACTAATTAATTCTATAATTTCATTGTCTGGTCAGCAAATGCGCTTGGTGTTCTATTCAATGATGTGATCCTTGATTCTGTTGGCCACAGCCACACACTAAATTGCAATCAAATGCGTTATGGCGAGATTCTTAGATAAGCGAAAAATGAAAATAATAAAAATGTTTATTGTAATCTCTGGTCACGATTCAGATTTTTTGCAGTAATAACCCAATTACCAAAAATGTCAATTTCATAAAATATTTGTAGGTTATTACAAATATGGAATTTTGCATTGCCAGATTTACCTAAGATTTAAATAAAGTAATCACTTCAATTAGTTGATTAAAGTGATTAAACCCAAAACATTCAAAACGTACGTATTTGTATAAGTTAATAAATAATTAAATAATTGCACAGATGATTGAACCTTAATAATTGTAATAATAACACAAGATTTATCCATATAATTAAAAATAATAATTAATTAATAAAAAAGAAATAATAAAAAATGTATTGAAGAGAGGACTGGAACTGTCACTCGTTCGAAATACATAATGGCAACTTGCATATTGTCTTGAGCATGACAAATCATATTTAAATTTTAATATTCCGGATTACCAACTTAAAATTATTTTTCTACTTCAACTTTTCAAAAATCTCAATCGTGAACGGAGATAACAAACATTCTTTGAATTTGCTTTGTAAATTTTCCGAGCAACATGTAATTGTCATAATAGCATATAGCAGAAAGAAAAGCCTCTTTCATCTCAAGAATTCGTTGAAAACATCTTATGTTTTATCGACATATTCTATTATTTTTTACGGGTATAGCATACCTGTTGTAATCAAATATCTTATACTACTATATGGAGCGAATAGAAAGAAAAGTATCACCGAGATTGACTTAGACTGCTATTCTTGTCTTTCACATTAGTTATATTGCAGTTTCACCAAGTCTTAC
>JARJDT010024718.1:0-10613 GCA_030264655.1 Leptusa sp. GC000079 | reverse complement strand
TCTGCTCTCACTTCAGTTGCTCCAGTTCCAGTCAAGCCATTCGTAAAATTTTCATAATTAAAAAGTTTGCACAAGTATTTTTAATTCGCGCAAAGAAAATCAATGATACTACACACACATCAAGAGAGTTTTGGTAGAGATAACGGCTTGAAAGTTTGATAATTTATTGTTGTACCTACGCAGGCAGTTTCGAACGTGGTTTACTTAAGGATTTATTTCCGGCACAAAAGTCCTTTCTGCTACGTACGTTTCGAAACTTACTTCTTCCCTGGACCTGGAGAACAACATAGCAAGCGAGGCCGACAAATACCGGGCAAAGTACAAACACTTAATCCCCAAAATACTATCTTGCTATAATTCAGTTTTATATCAATTTCCGTCGAATCTAATCCGAAGCAAAGCAGTTTCGTTAACATAATTAATACATCTTAATTGACTAATCCATCACGGTTAGTTGCAGAAGGTGTGTGTGTGACATCAACAGATTCGCAATTCAAACATTCAAAACGTTCTATAGAGAGTGTCGTGTTTCTAAATCTAAATAGTGAAACATATTTCAAATCCTGAACCGACATGCACGCATTATAACTCCAAACAAGTTCGCAATGCATATACACAAACTCAGTCAGGTTTCCCTATTGAGAACCGAGGCAATTTGCTAAATGTTTGCTTGTGTGCATAAACATTTTACAATTTCACCAAATCTATTTGTTCCTTCGCTGGCTCAGAGGATCAGAGTGTTCATAGTTAAACCTAGCGTTGCGTAACACTTGGCAAATAAAAAAGCCTCGCGATGTTATCTTATGTCTCATTGCGTTTTGCAGTTGTCGTTTTAACTCGCTCTAGATGTGAAGGTTTTCCAGTGTGAAACTTTGCGCACTCACCTGAAACAAGACGAAAAGAATAAAAGTTATTAAAAAAGTTTATTGCAAATTGAAAAAATTAAAATAGAGATTTTTATTTTTTTGAGCGCCTTCATAAAATGTTTCTGTATAGCACTGGAGCGAAATGTGTGGCGCGCTATTAAGAAAGTAGGTGAAGGGAAGTAGGTGCGGTGTAAGCACAAGAGTCAGAAGGCATTTAGAATACTTTTCCGCAGCTTTACTTCGTTTCGGTACACGTTGCCAGTTGCCATTCCAACAACTATATGCTGCTGGTCGCTATTAGTCCTCTGAGAACGCGGGAAATCACCAGGGAAATGGAGCGGCGGGAAGGAAATGTCGAAAATAAAGCGAGCGCAAAGGACAAATGTATTGCATCCGCATATACATTTACACGAAGCTGCTAACTAATGCCGGCTTGTCCTTGCGAAGCACCAACAATATTATTAACTCGTTGAAATGTTAAATGGTAATGGAATATTCAACTTTCGTAATAATAAATCTAATAAAATCAGATCAAATGAGTTCAACTTGAGACGGAGTCAAATTCATAGGTCACAACATTATAACCGGTCCACTTTGAATGCAGTAATTAAGTAAATGTGGCGCGAATGCAATAATATGTTCGACTTTAGATTGGAAAGCCGACGGTAATTAGAGAACTTTCATCAAGCAAGCAACTCCCCATTCGTGCAGGTCAAACACTAGATGCGCATGTATGTTGTGCCCAAACTACCACTAACAATAATATTAACGGCGAGGACGACGCAACTAGTCCTGCCAACTAGCAGATCCGAGAAGCGAGAGGCAATGTCGATGTAAGCATGTATAAGCTACGTTGTCACCATCGTCATCCTCGTAGGACATTGGGATGAGATCCGCATTATTGGCAATCGGTGGCTGTGCTCTTTGTGTGCAATCCAATTAAGTTAATCACAGCTCGTCATTGAATAGCGTCAATTAGGCGACAGACAACCGCAGCATCAGCCGCCACGTGACCTCGCACCCTTCGCTCCTTTTTCCTTTTCTATTGCCTGCTTACATCCTGCCACATGAAACTGCCGAGGTAGTTATACGAACGTCGTCACACGAAGAAATTACTCAATTCCGACTATAAACTATAAGCGTTAAAATGAAGATGCGGCGACGTGTGTCGACGACAATAACAATTTACGGTGTGCAAGTACCGCAGATAAAGAAAAGCGAAAAGCAGTAAAATAAGTTCCATTTTTGCACACAACATAGAAATGAGTCGCTTCGGTGCAATAGAAATTTGCTATTTTCTTGCAAGACGCCGAACGATGTAATAAATTGCAATTGGGGGCCAACGTTATATCCTTTAATGTAAATTTATTCCTTTACTCTTCATATAACTACTCCAACATTGCGAAAACTGCATACATGGCAGAGTGCTTTAAAATTTAAATATTACAAAAGCGGCCTTCTGATGGCAAAGTAGCAAAAAAGCTAAAATGGACGAGAGCTCGTGCATCTTGGAATTGGTCTTTGGAGGACTATCATCATAAACCAATAACCAACAGATATTTATCAGACCACGTGGGAAATTCAAGAATGCGTTACGATAACCCACAGGAATTCTAAATTATAACACAGGACGATGACTACGACCAAGTCTTCAAAGACGCCTCGAGTTCGAAATATTCTGATCTGGAAAGAATCCGACAAGGATAAAGAAAGTTATTGGATTTTTTTTCAATTCAGATTTTCTTTATCTTGTCCTACAGTGTGTTTGAATAATGGGAGAACTAGTTTGAACTAATTTTTTTTTCAATTAGTTTTTAATTAAATCATTCAGAAACGATATCAAAGTCTGGCAATAAAATGACCTACTGATAATAAAAGTTTTCAAATGACCTAATACGAAGCAATAAAATCGTATGACGCGCGAAAAGCGTTATACATTTACGATTCGCATATAACTGCACATGAAAAGCCGGAAGAAATGAAGGAGTTTCAAAGCTTACGAAAGCTCTTTAGCTCGTAAGAGATGGTCCTTGGTATTTGTTAGGCAGTTGGTGGCTGGTTTGCGATGCCCACAACCAAAGTAACCAAACTACCTCATTCGGCTATGCATGTGCACTCTATGGGCGCATGTACTGCATAACAATAAGAAATATGAAGTTAAATTTTACGAGGGTAATTTCATAATGTAGCCGATGAAATTTTAAAAGCAAAATTTACGATTTCCTCAAGTTGAAATCGGTTTATATAGTTAGTTGCACAAACAAGAGGTCATTTTCTTCCGCGATGAATAACTCAAATTGCGAGCATTTATCTACTTATTTGCGACGTTACGAAGAAGAATGGTACAAGATTGCCTTAATAACTTGAATTGTCTAACAAAATAAGTGAGGGATAATAAGTTCACATAGTTTTAGTCACGGACCAATAAATTGCGAAACATTAAACTTTTCTTGCAAAGTGTCTAAGAAATAATTGCGATTGTAGGCATGTAATTACTACATAAACTTTCTTCGGTTCAATTTAACGGTTTTCCAACAATTTTGCCGAGTTTTCCCAGGACGACGAATTTACCTTTCTGCCTGCCTGCCTACAGCTATACCTGCTTCCTGCATCGTTATTACAACTACCGCAATCGTGCAAGTGCAACCGTCGTTATATTATTATAAAATCCACCCCTCGCCGTTTAATGTCGTCGTAGATCTAATGGGTAGCGCACCCCGTTTGCTTGCCACGTGCATTCGACGATCGCGAAAATAAACGTAGGATTTCTGGCATAAAGTCCCAAACGAGGCGGGTACGTTTCGTTTCCTTTATCACTTACTTTCCCCAATTACACCCTAATTGGTTTATTTAGCTTTGCTGTTGGCATGCTGCAAATGTCCTCATCTTCAACAAGCAAGGACGACGACGACGGAGAAGACGTCTTACTTAAATATGTCGTTTGTAGACTTGCCGGGACAATCAATTCGTTAAAGAGGACGACGAATGCTCTCGATGCGAGTGTGCTGCTGCGAAGCCGACCGGAAATCGTGGAGAATTGGCAGGAACGAAAACTATAATGCCTCCAAAGAGGAGATAATGCCGTATAAAATTGTGTATAAGTCCCCAGGACGACGGGGTCGTTCACAACGACTGCGATGAAGACGACAACGACGAGGACGACTTCGTTACTACCTTACTACCACTAGTACTGATGCTTGCTGAAGCCGTTCGTTTCGTCTCTGTATAGATTGAGTGCGAGGCTTCATTCGTGCTACTTTTGTTCTTGTTTTAACTCGGCGTATTTATATGCCAGTCAGTCGTGTCTAGACGCTGCAAATGACAATTTCAAAATAAAGTCACGTCTCTTATTGTGTAATTTTCGTCTTCATGCGCCCCCGGACGAACCTAATCATAACGCTGCTTTCTGTAGACGTTCCAAACGAACCGAAAGCACTGGTTGTTTGCTTCACAATACACAAATAAACAAACCGATTCAATCGAGAAGTACGATTTCAAATTGAAAAAGAAATAAACGCGCGAGGAAATTAATTGAGAGGTACAACTCGAAATGAGCATCTAGGCTAATTATAAATTAATGTGGTTAATAGACGTGTTTGCAAGCATGAGTAGATGAAAAGAGACATTCCATGTGGGCACCTAGGCGAATTCAATAAATTGTTCAATGTGAACGTACGCGCCCGGAGGTTGTTTTGATGCAACGCAAGATACGAAATGCATTTCATACAACACCATAATATGCCATCGGCATAATTACTTTGGGTCCAAAATAACTACTGAGTGTCTACACAAACATCAAAAACCTAATAAATGCACATAAATATGTAGATTTCTTGTTAATATAGCAATTAATGTATAAAATCAACTTAAACTAAGAATGGTAATTCCTATAAGTGTGTTTGTTGAACAAAAGCAAGTGTTGATAGTATGCCAGAGTATACACTGTTGAAAATGTAAATTGGGGTAATGAGTAGAGAACGTCAGTTTTCGTGAATTTTGCATATGCATAACATTGCCCGTCGATATTTAAGCCGAGCTCCTTTAGCTCGTCCTTCCGCGAATGGCACATTGCATATTATCGCCGCAATGCGATTCTTGTTTGTTATACATTACAAATTGCAAGCGAACACAGTAAGCTATTTAGTTATGTGTCAATGTATTGTAGCCTCAAGTGTAATATCACTATTATGTACATATACAGATGTACACGCATAGGGTTTTAAAGAGGAAAAAAAAATGTAGTTTTGATTTTTCGGAAAAACCGTTTGGGGGAAGCTTCCTTGCTTGTTTTCTCACCCAAAAATCAGTTGATTGAATTGATTGAAGTTTTACCGTTTCTTAATGAAAAATCATTTTCTGCAAAATTTTGACAACATTTTTTTGCCACAATTTGAAAAACAATAATTTATTTTAAAAATTGATAAACGCCTTAAATGCACTAAAGAAACGCAGAACAGTTGTTAGATTGGTATTAAATTGCGCAGATTTCTAATATTTTGAATTTATATGCTAGATTTGGTTGATATTAATTAATTTTGTTCACGTTTTTGAAGTAAAATTATTAGAAGTCATAATTTGGCAGAAAAAAAGAAAATTGTCCGCAAACTGAGTCACTTACTGCAAATCTAACAAGTATTTTGTCTTAAGTGCCTACCTTAAATGAATTTCTATCAATTTTCCTCTTTGAAACCCTATAATTATGTGGACATGCGGTATTCACAGGAAAAAGGAACATAATTATCCTCTTCGTATTAGCCTACCAACATATGCTTGATTGCTTTCATTTAATTTTGAATAAAAATATTATTGAGTTGAAATTGTTTAAAAAATTCCTTTCAATTAAGTGTGCAAATAAAGTCATTCCTACGTACCAAAAGGAAGCTAATTTACGTACATTCAACTAGGTGCACGTTTAATGCGGATGTTTTTCCAATGTTCATTTCATTTTGCTCCTGGCTCAAAAAGTGTAAGTACTGCCAGTACATAACTAATTCGCTTGCAAATGTAATGCACAGTTAATTAAGTTTTCCCATTGATGCTTGGGCCTGTTTAATAAAACATCCGCGTGCATAAATATTTAAAAGCGTCGTTTGCATAAATTTATAAATATATGTATATCGTGTTGTAGCGAAGGCGCCCGCAAATGTTTTAATTGTTTAGTCAAATACATTCATTCTTCCTTGTATGTACAGAGCGCAAAAAGCCGAAAGAACGAAAAAAGATGACGTTGTTGTATGGATTCAATATATACTTAGAGCTTTTCTGAACTTTTTCTAGTGTCGCAGCAATGCTTGTGTCGTAGACCTTGTTTTTCTTTCTCTTTGTTTTCGGCTTTTTCGCCTGCTTCTTGTATGATTTTGTAAGACTAGCTGCGCCCATGTTATCTTGATTACACTTACTCGCCTTATACGAGCGCGAGCACCGACGCGGGGTTAAAGTAAACAACAGTTTTCCATTTTCAACAAAAATAGCAAAGATTTGGGATTATCCTTAAGAAACTAACTTTTAGATAAGGCAGGAAAGCACGAGGTACTAGAAAAGATATATTTCAATGCGCATGTTGCAATGCAGCAAAAACAACACATCCGCACAAAATGAAATTTTTAAGGATAAAGTTATTGTCATAATTTTTTCGTTATAATCAACATCTTTTTTTTCTATCAAACAAAGCCTTTTAAAAAATATAACATCAAATTTTTAATAGAATGTCTTGTCAGGTCTAATATCAAGTATACGTAAATGTATGTATGTATAGAATGAACTATATGCTCTGAAATGAATGATTATAGACGTCCATTCGTCCTATTGTTAATATAAATCGAGAGATGAGAAGGCTGTTGTCTAACGAGATGAGCTATTATAACCGTCGGAATGCGTGCAGGGCGAACATGTCGATGGGGGGTGGCAACACGTTCAGCCCACACTCAAAGCGAAAGTGTATGATGGTATTACAATGATCCTTCGGTAAAATAGACTGATCGATCATTGTAGTTATATTCCGATCATCTTTCATTCAACCGCAACATTTCTCATTCCGGGAGTGCAATTCACCATCACCTAATCTATTACGTTCCATGTGCGATCATTTCATATTATATCTGTGCCAGGAAGCAATAGTTTGTGTGATTAGCGAATCACAAATCATTCAATTGTCTATTACTAATACAATGTGGACAAGAACAAAGGCTATTTTGTACTAGTCATATTTGATCAGTATTTTTACACCTTTATTAGAATGGGACGTGTTGTCCTACATCCCCTTTGAAACAGAAACATAAATGTTCACAGAGGAAGAGTAGCTAGCTGTATTCTGTATGCGAATGTTTGACTCCACATGCAAACTTATATGCTCTTGTTGGTTGTACACGTATGCAAATGAGCTGCCGCATACATGCTAGCATCCCTCTGATGTCTCCTTAAACAGAGGCGTGTTATGCTGTGACCGGGATGAGCGCGTTCTGAAAATCTGCATAATGTGTTGCCGAATTAGCGCGTCATATCATTAGGCAGTCAATAATTTATTACCATCTTGCCAGAACAAAAAATACTACATGTCACTTCAAGTGCAAAATGTAAATTTCGACATTCACCTCACAAGAATTTAAATTAAGCAATTTGTAATTCCCATTCTTTGATTAATTTACTGACGAACATATTAGATTTTTTCGGGCTTTGTGCTATAAAATATGAAAAATAAGGGGACGCTAATGAAATTTGGTATTTAGTTACCTTTTTACATGAAGATTACATTACATTAGAGATGTACATATAGCTATAGCTTACATGTTTAGAGTAAAAGTAAGAGAGGATTCGTTTTTATTATTTCAAGCGCGTCCGTCGTTCTCGCCGTCGTTAACCGTCAGGATCTTCCGTATAGAACGAACGAATATGTGTGAGTGCGAGCAAAAGCATGCTGAACATGAAATACAGCCGAAAGTCCCATCCGGTTTTCGCATTGGGATGGATGATGGCTCGCGTCGGTTTTGGTTATGACGGCGGTGGTGGTGGTGGCGGTTTTTCGCGGAATTTATTTTTATACAACCATTAGCAGAGGAGGCCGGAGCATCTGCGTGTATAGTCCTTGCATTAATGAGCTGGTTTAACACGCAATTCACGTTTTCATCTAAATGTAAAAGTGTTTTCCGTGTATCCCTATAGCCCAGCATCCAGCAAGTATCATCAGTCGTTGATGTTTTGTGTACTTTAGCCAGGTATGTATTACATTAGCAAAAATTTGTTGATATATCTCAAAATCTTTATAGGCACAGCAGCCAACAATCAAGAGGAATAAATGGCAGGAATGATGCAGATTAATCATATTATTAAAAGCAACTCATCTCATTTTATTACAAAGATGTTAATGGGACATTCAATAATTTTCCCAAGGACAAAATATGTTGAAGGCTTTTGTGATATTTATCAAAGTGCTTTAATATGAAATTTCTAGCCGGGCACGTGTTTAAAGTGTTTTTGTCTTTAGCAAAATTATTAATCGCATTCTTCATCCCCTTGTTTTTATTTATGAGCGCGCGCAGTACATTTGGATAGAATTTTTCGTCGACCAGGGCTTTTTCGAGCCGGCAACAAAACTCGGGAAAACTTTTATGCTTTTGAAGTGCTTCTTCTTCGTCTTCTTCTCATCTTGGTTGTTGTCTTACTCCGAATATTTTGGCTATAGCCATGAAGCTCGTTGTGTTGTAGTAAATGTGACGGTTTCGGGCAACGGAATGCGGGTTTCGGCGCCAGCAATATTATATCAATATTTTCCCATCCCTTTTAAGCAGAAGCATTGGCTATTCATCTGGAAGTGAGGGTATACTTGAGCAGTACTCCTCCCGGCTTCTTTCGATATTAAAATGTCTTAGCTATGCTTCGCACAATGTCGACTTGTAGTAGGTCAGTCGTACCATCAACGTCATGATTACAAAATACGAACTATGTAGAGCTGGTGGCGGTTTTGGATTCCAAACTCATTCAAAGGTTTCTTCATTTCAACGCTCTGAACATTGGCAAAGCACGAGATTCGAGAGAGAAAGAGGCGTTATTATTATTACTATGATTATTAACTGCGGAACAATTCGGGCGTCGACTCGCTGCTGCCGTTGAAGTATTAAATGACAGGATATTGTCGACGCGACATGGATGAGATGAAACTTTCAAAAGGGACCTTCGGGATGAGCATGAAAAGAAGCTCGTCTCGTCGGTATTAAGTCCGAACAAACTGTAATTACATCCCATTCGAAAGTGTTGAGAAAGTGGAAGGACGAATTATTCGGAGAAGTAGAAGGAGCGACTGCGCAAAATTTGTAATTTTAAAACATTTTACTATATTAAAATCTTAAGTGGTTATAAAGCTTTCAAAAAGGGTTGCGACGACCCGATTTCTCCACTCTGTCCATGTGTACGCACTGTGGATGGCTCTCTTTAGCGTTTCGCAGTGCGTCGAAATTAATTTCGCTAATGCTATTTGTCCCCAGCACAACGAGCGCGCTTGGAGGATACGAACGACCAAGACAGTGAGAGAGTATTTTCTGCAGTGACACAACTCTTCAACGGTCATTTGGCACATTGCTTGTTATAATATTTTATGCCACTTCTGAAATTGATGAGTGACAAAAAACAATGTCTACCTATTTATGTTTTGTGTTGGTTTTTTATTCATAATTTTTTGATTATATTAAATTGAAGAAGCGTCATATTTTCAAAATAAAATAGTTCTTGATGTTTAAAAGTCTTGAAATAGTTTTACAACATTTTGAAGTGGAAGGAAATAAATCTGGAATTTTATATGAATTCTATTGAAGTACCTAAACAAATTAATTTCTGACGTCATGACGTAAATACTCAGAAAACTGCAATTGAATTTCATAGTATCACAACTTGAGAAAGCATCTTCAATATTCAAATAAATGTAATTTAAACAAATTATATTAAAATTACGTTAATATGTATATTAAATTTCTTTGTCCATTATTATTGGTGTCATAGTGCAGGCGCCGGGCTCACTTCCTGGACCCCTGTTAAAATCGGGGGGAAATGGATTGAGATAGCACTCTGTTAAGAAATAATATAATATTGTTGTTTGTAAATAAATTATTTGCACCAAAATTTCGTCCAGTCACCATGAAAGCAAATTGGCAAAACTAGCAATAAAACGTAAATAATTTATGAAGGCAGACAACTAATTGGCAGATCACTGATAGAGAAAATGCAATTTTGTTGTTTATAATTTAAATGTTTCAGTAACTAACTCGCTGTCTATGACTTTTCACACACCGTGCAGCTTTCCTTCAAATAGGAAATGTGCACATTACACATGATGCAATGTAGATTGAACATGAACATGCAGATAAATGAAACCTCAATGGGGCCGCCAATCAATGAGGAAATGTGGGAAATAAATTTACCAAGCAAGCAAAGTTCACCGCCACTTCGCCCATAGGCGTCACTCACCTGAAACAAAACGAACAACAAGCTTAAGAAGCGCTTCGCAATTATTCATTTGCGATACACGAACATGAATTTATTCATATATTCATTGTTTTTGTTGGCAGCAGGCACAACAAAGGTTTAATAACCACGAGAGGAAGCAACAAAACAAGAGCAGCGAAGAATACAAAATACAATAATGAACAAGTTGAATATTGGTAGCCGCTTTATTAATTTGTGATTAAAAGTAAATATTTTATCTTGTTATGCAGATACATAGTATAATATATTTGTTTTCTTTATAATGTACTCACAACT
>JARJDT010024715.1:0-12441 GCA_030264655.1 Leptusa sp. GC000079 | reverse complement strand
TACAAGCAACACTATTGGGGAACCTACGAACATGAAGATGAAATCAAGGATGCCTCCTTCAAGGGATACACCATCCACGCCAACTACTCCGGCTGGTACATGAACGTTCACCCAGAACAATCCCTCAGCTACTTCACCGAAGATATTGGTGTGAATGCCTATTACTACTACTACGGCATCTTCGCCCCCTGGTGGTTGCCAAGTGAGGTTATGGACTACGACACATCCAACCGCGGCGAATACTTCTATTGGTTCCATCAACAATTCTTGGCCCGTTACTACTTGGAACGTCTCTCGAACAACATGGGTGAGATCCCACACTTCTCCTACGATCACGCTCTTGAGACCGGCTACTACCCAAGTTTGACCTACCCCAACGGCTTGCACTTCCCAACCAGGCCCAACCACGCTGAGTTATACTTCCACGGAACCCACGGCCAACAATCCTACCCATGGTACGGCAACTACACCTACTCTTACACCTACGTTCAAGATTACGAAAGACGTCTCCGCGACGCTTTGGACATGGGATACTTCTGGACCCCAGAAGGTAAGATGACCTACTTGTTCGACAAGGAAGGATTTGAAACTTTGGGCAACTTGGTTGAGAGCAACTACGAGTCTGACAACGGTCGCTTCTACGGTGACTTGCTGGTCTTCGCTCGCCATCTTTTGGGCTACGCTTACTACCCAATGGACGAATACAAACTTGCACCATCTGCTTTGGAACACTTCGAAACCAGCGTTCGCGACCCCATGTTCTACCAGATGTTCAAGCGCGTCATGTACTACTTCCACCAACACCAGGAATACGTCGGCCCATACAAGCACAAGGAATTGTTCTTCGATGGTGTCAAGATTGAAGATGTTACCGTTGACCGTCTTCTTACCTATTTCGACTACTACTACTCCGACTTGAGCAACGCTGTCACCGTTGACGAGAAGGAATTCAACGAAGACAGCTTCTTGATCCGTGCTCGCCAACACCGCCTGAACCACAAGCCTTTCAACTACAAGATCAATGTTGTCAGCGACAAGCCCACTCAAGCCTTCGTCAAGGTCTTCATCGGCCCCAAGTACGACGAGTACGGACGCGAAATCGACATGGACATGAACCGTCACAACTTCTTCGAATTCGACCGCTTCAGCTACACCCTCCAAGCCGGCAAGAACGTCATCGAACGCAACTCCCACGAATCCATGTACTTCTCCCACGATCGCAGCACCTTCTTGGAATTGTACCACCATGTCATGACCTCGATCAACGGCGGCGAAGACTTCAAATTCTACCCAGAAATCAAGTACTATGGCTTCCCACACCGTATGCTTTTGCCAAAGGGTGACTTCGGCGGCAAGACCTACCAATTCTTCTTCATGGTTAGCCCATACCACGAGACCACCAAGACTGAATACAAGGACGATTTCGGCTTCGACTACTTTGTCGACCACTACTACCCATTGGGCTATCCCTTCGATCGCCCAGTTGAATTCGAGCACACCTTCAACGTGCCCAACTTCTACTTCAAGGATGTTGTCATCTACCACAAGAACACCGAAGAGGAAATCAACACCACCTGGAGCAAGCATTAAGCGTTGTCCACTGAATGAACAGACCGAACATCTAAAGATACAACAAATGTCAAATATCTTTCTATTCTGTTATATAGTTTATAAGTAACGAGCATAATAAAAATGTAAAAAAAATCTCTTTGTATTTTTACAATTTCAACCCTAATCACCTTTATTTATGGGGGCGATAAGTGGGTAGACAGAAGACAAGCAACACAACAATGGCAGCAATAAATGAAACGCGAATAAAAGCCTAAAGACATGAACCGAATTCTAATAAAAATGCAAAACAGTCGACTGTCGACCTGCTTGCAAGAGCAATAATAGGCAATAAAACGGTTCGCATAGGAAATTACCAACTGATGACTACAATCAATTATAGTAAGCTTGGCTTATAAAAATACCCTAAGAATAGAAAACCATGGAAAATCAATAATATAATTTGACTGACATATTAAATATCGACATATTTAATAGTCAGTCGATCACAGTCGATTGTAGCATTCAAAATTTGTAATTTGTGATTGAACAAAGTTATAATTAACAGGGATACTAATGCCTGAACAAATATTAGATGAACTTTGTGTAGGTGGAAGCTTACGTGATATAATCACCTACCTACCATGTGCTTGCCCTTGCCCTTGTGTCAAACCCCCAAAACGAAAGAAAAGGTCCCATCGTGGAAAGTAAGTACCTAATCCAAATAAGTTGTTTTCAGTTTCCCTGTTCATATTTTAAATTTTTTATTTTCAGAAAACACAAATGTGGTAAAATTGACAAATCATGTCCTCAGCGTATTGAAGAAATAGCTCGTCCGATGATACGCCGAGTCCAGAACACTTTGGAGCGATACTCAGATAATTTCGACACTGAACGAGTAGACAAAATTTGTCGTCTAATCCATGAACTCGAACATCCTCAACCTAAACCGGACAAATTTTGGAAGAAACCACTCGCCAAACGTCGCAGAAAACGCCGACAATGCCGCAATGCCAAATTATGTGCCAGATGGCTGACAAAACAGTCTCAAATGTCCGCTGATCTGTGCATAAAATACTTGCAACGTATAAGAAAAGCAGTACCAAACTATAAACAGCTTCAAGTATCGATGAAGATTTTTAGAAAACTAAACTTCTGCAAAGTTTATTGTCTAAACAAGTACGTCAAAGGAGAACTGCAAGAACTATGCCAGAAACTTGCCATTTTGATGGATATTAAACTGGCTCCATACAAACAAGACCTCTTAATGGAGACAGTCTCTGCGAGCACACTTGAAGACAAACACTGCGTGTTTAGAATGTTTGACATGGAGTACGAAAGCGAAACTGAGATTGAAGAAGAAGAGGAGGAAAGCATTGTGAGTTCCATATTTGGTCTGAGGAGTATCACAGAATTTGCAGAAGAAGAAGAAGAAAAACAATTTCTTGGTTTAGAATCGTTTGAGGAGCAACGCGAAATAAAGGGTGAAGAGGAAGAAGCATCCGCGATGAGCGAAGGGGAACTAGACCTACTAATGAGAGAAATCGAAGGCGAAGCTGAGAGTGAAGGTGAACAATTAGCTTTAGCTAAATCTCTTAGTACAAGAAGCAAAGAAATTGAAGAAGGCGTTATTGGTCCTTCGGAAGCTGAATCCATCTTTGGCGAAGGTGCCCTGGGTGAAGAAGTTGGTGTAATTACCGTTAAAGAACTTGAAGAAAAATCAGCGGCATTCGAAGAAGAAGAATCTGTAATGGAAGGACCTTCCGAAGAGGAAGAAGGTCTTCCAGACACTCATCCTGAAGGTACCTCCAGTTATATCGACTGGTGTCTCTATGTCTCGTGGCTCAAAGAACTCGGGAATAATATTGAGATGTATGCCAACTGTCTACAAAAATTCAAGTGTGCGTTGATGTCTGATAATCCGTCCAAGTACCAAGACTCGTTGCGATTCTTGCTCAAAAACTGGACCAATTACTTATCCGAGTCTAGACGTGTTGATAACAACATGACACAATACTTCAAAGATAAGCCGATGACTTGGTGTAACAGTTGCCGAGACTGCAGCATTGATGATTATCCCACAAGCCATTACATTCCTCCGCAGTTGGACCAAGTTATCAAGACCACCAAACAATGGCGCAGATTATTGGCTGAAGCTGAGGAATATTGCAGGGCCATTTGTCCCAGTGGTAAAGAAGGAGAAGAAGAAGGTGCAGAGGAATCTGAAGAAGTTTATGAAATTTACGATGTGGGCAGTTCGTCTTCTTCTAGTTATGATATTGAACAGTTGGGTGTAGCTGCTGATGCCGATAACACGAAGGCAAAAACCACAAAAAAGCCCTCAGAGAAAAAGTCTAAATAAATGTTCGATAGGCATGTAACGAAGTTATTTGAAATTTTGGATGTGTTTTTTATGGTTATCCCTGTTACCAAATTTTATTGTTGTGTTTGTCTTTTTGTTGTAATAAATTTGTTGTTTAAAAGTAGGCTTTGAATTTTTTTTTAATGTCAACATTTTTTGTACAAGTCGTTGAATGTTTCAAAATTAAATAGTGCAGAATTTTTAGAGTTTATAAATTGATGTCTTGCTCTTTTCTAAGTATAATAATTGTTTGAAACCCGTTGTTTATTACCCTAAACGTTGCCGTTTTCTTTTTTGCCCTTTTTAGGGGACAATAGAGACAGTGTACGGGAGATTCTTCGATTTTGCCCGTCATGTCCAAACAATTTGTTTTCCCGCGCGAAACCCAATAAACCACCTCCGTCGCCTGCACCCCGCCGAAAGAAACTCAAAAAGCAAAAGCTCAGAACACACCACAAATCATGCATTCCCACAAAGACCGTGAGTTGCCCACAGCGGTTGGAACAAATAGCCCAGCCCACCATCCGCCAGATCGAAAACAACCTGGTCGCATTCTCAAGCAGATGGGAGCCTGAACGGTTTGCCAAACAACTAAAGCTCTTCCAAAACATCACAATACCCTACCTGAACCAGCATAGATTTAGGGCACGACGTGCCCATACTGAGCCGAATCTTATTCAGCATTCGCCGCATCGAAAACCACCTAAGAAAAAAGCGTCGAAAAAAATCAAACCGCTAGCTAAGAAGATCAAAGAAGAACAAGAATGGTTAGAAGCACAAACTGCCAAGATGGCCAACGCAATTGTTCACTATATTTCCGATAACAAACATATAAATATCCGATATAAACACATGAAACTTGGTCTGAAATTGTATAAATTATTGGAATTTGGCAAAAAGAAATGTTTGT
Organism: Leptusa sp. GC000079; assembly: GCA_030264655.1. Taxonomy (NCBI): domain Eukaryota; kingdom Metazoa; phylum Arthropoda; class Insecta; order Coleoptera; family Staphylinidae; genus Leptusa; species Leptusa sp. GC000079. The sequence continues at coordinate 7,621 of JARJDT010024715.1, read as the reverse complement.
CCCAGGATGTCAAATGCAAACTGGAAAGGTATTGCATCATGTTGGCCAACATTATTGATACCGTGTGCAGGCCATATAGGCATGGAATGCCGGAAGTTGAAACCATTCAGGAAGTTACCACTGAAGAAAAGAAGCAGTGTAAATTTGACTGGGACACTTTCGAAAATTGTAAGTTGCCTATTTATTTTTCTTACATTTGGGTAAATTAATTCAAATGATTTATAGTATACCCAGATATTGAAGAAATTGAGGAAGAAACAGAACAGTTTCGAGAAGAAGTTGAAGTAAGTTGGTACGAACTCCAACAAGAAGAAACTCCTATAACGACAGTAATGTCAGAACCATCGTTTTCTCAAGAAATTCTGCAAGTTCAGATCAAACCAAAAACAACACATAAACGCACTCACTATATCCACACCTTTAGAATCTCTGAAGTGGACTCTGCCGAAGGAGAAGAAGACGATGATGAGATCATCGATGTCTATGAAGAAGTCCCACTTCCTGCAATTGAAACAGTAAAACCAGTAGCTTCCCACGAGCCTGTCGTCAAAGAAATTGTGCGTCGAATTTTTGAATCCGGTATGGAAAAACACTACTATGTCGAGGAGTACACCATCGAAGAATATGTCCAAGACGAAGAAGAGGAAACATTCGTTGATGATGTAAACTATGATGAACCAATGAAACAAAAATCAATTTTGCGGATGCAATCGCATCAATCTCTGAAGACCACTTCAGTGATAAAAGTCCGTAAAGTGGAAATTTCAGCGATTGGTGAAATCACCGAAAGTTACCAGGATCAGATCAGTCCAATTGACGAACGTTCAATTCTTTCCGAAAACAAAAGTTTCTTCAAAATTGGCAGCTCAGTCATTGCGCTCACGACGCAACGCATTGGTACAGTCCGAGAAGAACTGGAACCAGCATTGACTGAGACCGAAGAGCAAGTATCGTTCAACGAAGAACCTGAAGTACCCGAAGAAGCTCACTGGTTTGACGACGACGATGACCTGGTATGCAACACTTGCATGCCTTTACCGAAACTATTTGATGGTCACCATGACGGCAGCGTCAGCTATGTTGCTGTGTGTTTGTACATGTCTTGGCTGACTGAGTTTGGACGCAATATGACGATCTACATGGACTGTTTGTCGAAGTTTCGAAGTTTTCTGACTGGCAGTTCTACAGGACATTACGCTGATACTATTGAGGGAGTTCTTAAGAACTGGGGCGAATACTTGAGGGACAGCAGATTTGCGGATAAGATTATGACGGATTACTTTAAGAACAAACCGATTTCCAATTGCTCGAAATGCTGCAATTGCACAATTGACGACTATCCGTTGAATCACGAGATCCCCAGGGAGTTGGAGTTGGCGATCAAGACGACCAAGATTTGGAGAAGGATGCTTTATGATGCTGAGGAATATTGCAAAAACATGGGCGAGAGTTATGACAGTGCTAGCAGCAACGAGTCTTATGATATCTTTGATGTCCCATCGAGTAGCACTTCAAGCATTACAATTGTTTAATTTTACTATTTTTTTGACAAAATAAAAAGATCATGTTGAGACAATTAAATGATGAGAACTTTTTTTTTGATTGTGTGTGAAAATCACTCATGCGTTAGAGTGGGAATTTTTAGATACTTAACTTAAGTTAACTAAGTTAGCATTAGTTGCAGTTTAACCGTGGAATTGTGAAGTTACGTTGTTTTTGTACGGTTTTAAGTCGAAATTAAGCAACATGATTGATATTGAGGTAAAACATCCAACTTTGCAATATTCCCAAGAAGAAGTTGCCCAGATTTTGGCCCAATACAATCGGACAGTTAACAATGCCCAAATCGATGTTAACATTATCAAGCAGTGGATTGATAAACAGCCTCATTTAACACAAAAACCATGTAAGCATTTTAATTAATTAAATTTGAAAACAAATCTAATTTTGACCAACAGGTGACAGATTTATTCTGCACATGCTGATTAAAAATAAATTTTCTATTGAAAAAACTAAATCGAAACTGGACTACTATTACTCGATCAGAGTGCTAATTCCCGATGTTTTCCAAGATCGTCTTCCTACCAACAAAGATATAATCGAAATGCGCAAAATGTCGTTAGTTTTCTCCTATAAATTTTATTGCAAATTTATTCAAATTAAATTTTAGTCGCGCTTTTACTCTGTCCAAATTGGTCAACTTGAACCGCATCTTATTTTTTGTGCTGGACGAAATGGACTTTAAATTCAGCCCTTACACCAACTTGGCCAAGACGATAATGGACACTGAAGCAGTTTTGTACCGAGATTTGTCCAATAGCATGGAAATCATCTGGGATTGCACGCACAGCAACTTCGCTTTCTGGTCAGCGTTCACGCCAACGATGGGCAAGATATTTGTCACGTTGGGAGAGAAAGTCTACTCGAACAGGGCGCAAGCTATCCGCATAATTGGCCTACCACCCTTTGCGCAAGTGGTCTGCAATGCTGGCCTGGCATGTCTTCCGGAAAAGATAAAAAAACGGGTGAGTAAAAAAGAATGTTGAGTTTCATGAATGTATTCGGTGATTTAAGGTCACCACTCATAGTGACCCAAAGGATATGGTCAAATTCTACCCTAAAGAGCTATTGCCTTTCGAATACGGCGGAAGCGGTCCGTCATTCAGGGAAATGTCAAAGGATTTTGACGATATGATGGACAAATGTACGGATTACTTCAAGGATATTCAGAATTTCAAAGTGGACGAAAACTTGCGTCCGACGAAGTTAGACAACGATGCGTTCTTGGGCTTTCATGGTAATTTCCGTAAATTGGATGTTGACTAATTTACATACAATCACGCACTTAAAATACATCAAGACAAATTAAATATTCAAGTAAAATTTTAATTATGGGAAGATTAGCTCAATTGTTCACAAGGTTAAAGTCATCAAGTGTTTAGATTTTAATTTTGAGCAAATAATTTTGATTTGCATTGTTTTTCTTGGGAATTTCTTGTTTTGTTAGTTTATACGTTTAATAAAGTCAGTTTTGGTGGCCCACAAAAAATAGTCATTCATATTTTTTCATTTGCTAATATTTTTATAGTTTAACTTTGAGTTTCTTGTGATCGTAAAGTCTTTCTAATAAGAAATCGCGCGGATTATTAAAATTCCCATTCGTTTTCGGCATTGATTTTTACAACTAAAAGAAATTACGCAAGTTGCTATTGAGAGCATTGGGGAAAAGCCGAGAAATGAGAAATGCAACGACAGCATTCGGTATTCAACGTCGGCGCCTCGCGACGTTAAAGAAGAGATGAAGAAGCGAGCGAATCTGAATGAGGCGGGCGAGTAATAGCTAATAGCGGCGGTGTAGGTATACATGGATGGAAGGAATTGAAGAAATGAAGGTATTAGTCCTGACTTGATAGTCCTGCAAGCGTGTGCGGTTTCAAACGAAAATAAAAATGAAAATCGCAGGAAATGAAAAAAATACGGAAATTCTTACTCATAAAAATATAACGGCAACGAAATGAGAAAACTAACCAAGGACGAAAGGACGACAAGACGAGGGGAGTAAAAATTGCAAGATTTCCCAATCATATTAGCAACATTTAATAGTTCAAAGTAAACTACATTTGCAAACTTGCAAAGTTTACGTTGAAGAAGAAAACTTTTAACTATATCTAATGCGTTAACTCAGGTTTCAGGATTTTTGTTGCTTCCTGTATTTTTCAATTTTAATCATTTCAAATTCAAGCAATGTGGAAACCTCCTGCTTTCTACTGATAACAACACGAAAAGTGTCGAATTGAGAATTTCAGAGTTTTTTGAATTTATCGTCTTCTTTCCGTGAACATTCCCAAAACGTTAATGCTTAAAATTAAAACATGATGTCTGATAAAGTGTTTAATCTTTCGCTTCTTATATTTCTACACAACGAAAACTCAAAGGATTCAAAATAATTAAAACAATCAAGCAAAGTTTGAAAATCCAGATTTTCCTGACATGTTTAATTTTCTACCTTTAACTGGTTATTAAAGTTGCCGAAAATTTCAGTTAATGTGCAAGATGTTAACTTGATTAAAGCAATTTGTTATCAATTAATTCAGCAATTTATAATTTGCGCGTTTTTTGCTGAACAATCATTATTCAGATTTGCATTTTTTCCCACTCAGTAAAATGAATGAAAGAAATAAATCTTTATTAAATCGATTGATTTTCTTGTTCGGCAATAAAAAAGTTCAAAGACAAAGCTCTCGAAAGTTCATCAAAGTTCTGAGAGTTGAAATCAACTAAGTGAAATATTAAAAATTTCCAATTAAATTAAGTAACCAAGACAATGCAAAGTGTAAGTGAAAAGTTGCGAGTCGAACACGACCGAAGAAAATGTACTTGAAGGCCAACGTTTTCATTTCTATTTTGGTCCAATTTCAATGGCAATTATTCACTTGTTTCTTCTCACAACTCAGTTAATCTCAAACTTAGTAGATATTATTAAAATGAATTCGTTCCCTGTCATTTTCGCGGCGCGAATGTGAAATTTATCAAAGTGGAAAGTGGAAAATTTTAGTTATACGTGTGTGGCACATTAAATCAACGCTAATAATCGTAAACTTTAATGTTGAACATGTTTTTTCATCATCATCGCCGTCCAAAGTTTCGGTGAAGAAAAAGCGGCAAAGTGTGCAAAGTAGTAAAAACTCACCGCTGCTTGCTTTACGAGCAGGCGGGAAAAATTGAAAAAGCTAAGAAAGAATGATGGGAAAACTACGCTCAAAACGTGAAAATGTTGAAAGGACTTGAGCAATCTTCACTTAAATCGACAAAACTACAATTTCCACCGAGAATTTGAAAATTTCAATTAAAACCAACGCATAGACGAAAAAATAAACAGTTATTGTCCTGTGTTATCCTGTTTGGTTCGGTGCGGAATTTCCACGAAAACGAGCGGACGTTTCGGAATCTCGACCTTCCGCATTTTTCATCAGCACGTACATCAATCTTTTTCGCAAGGACGACAACGCACTCGCTTTATCCTTTTTATCCTTGCAAAACTATATTTTACACTTGGGCCAACTATGTACATTCAAAACATGTTTTTTACGCGTTTGTTCCATGCAACTTGACTCGTGTCACTTCTTTCGAAGACTTTTATGATTGTAGATTCAGGTTCGGGCGCAGTCCTTAAAAAGTCCTTGCACTCATATTGAAGAAATGTGCAAATAAACCCATTCGAAATCAATGAAGCGGGCGCGCATTCGTTTTTAATGAGACTTTATCTTACGGCATTTCTTCCAATTCGCTTTCGCAATTTATTTCCGTGTGCGCTCCTTGTTCGTCCTGTTGCTTGCCGCTCTCGGCGCGGCCAATCTATATACGGGGGGGTTGCTTTCATTGGCGGCGGCGCGTCGTTTTCGCACAACTTTCCTAGTCGACCAAAAAGGCGAAACTCACTTACTACGAGCGTGAACTCCGCCGCCCCCCTAAGAGGAGCCTGGGAGCAGGACCACAGCACAAACCACGATGTAATGAGGCCCATAACTTTGTTCGACTACGTAAATCTAATTCCGGTCCGACATTCCTTTCAGTTATTTTTTCCTTCCAGCTCTTCACGTTGCGAAAATGTTTTCTTAGCTCTCCACACATTGTGTGCATTTCATTTAAGGGTTTTACTTTTTATTTTTAAGATTTCAGCATTTGAGCGCACGATGTGCAATTAGTTAATTTGTTGCTCAAATACGCAAACACTGAATTTTGTCAGCATTGTTTTGTATGCCACACATCGTGTCGACACTGTGTGCTTAATAAGACACTCGGTATATTAATTCATATGTGAATGTGAGGATAAGAAACGAATCAGGAATTGAAATGGAATAGAAAGACAAACATCCACGTTGAGATTTGCGTTTGGGTTGAAAGTGAAGAGCAAACATGCAAAGCAAACGTTCCGTTTGCTCTTGTTAATTTTATACTTATTGTAACGGAAATAAATCAATAATTTAATTTCTCCCAGCGTTTTTTTGTCCTGTTGTTTATTACAAAAGTAAATTTAATTACTGTTTGGTGCACTATAAAATTACAAGAGTAATTTATATTGATTATTTGGCTATTTTATGAGCAGCGCGGATAATTAAAATACCTTCTTCCTTTATTTTTATCCTTTGTTTAGTTTATTTTTATACAAACAAATCAAGTAATGTTTGCTTGGTACTTATAAAATAATATAACTTTAACAACGTAAATAAACATAACAAAGAATCAACAAATTAAGTTTATTTTGATAATTAGCGAATTTATTAATTGATATTTAATGAAAATTAGTTAAATTTGTGTTATATCGACTTTGTTTAATTATGAAAATTCAAAAAAATGTTTTCGCGGTTTCTTATCATCGGTCGTTATCGGCTCTTATCGTGCATCAAAGGTCCAATTCCTACACCCACTCTCTCTTAGCCGATTCTCGTAAGCAGCGCCACTTGCTCAACTAATTTATGAAATAAATAATTAATAAAATGCGTTAATGACTAAGAAATATGCAGAAATAGTGCCAGGTAGTATGTTCAGTAAGACTAACTATAAATATCTATGCGCCCCTTTTGATTTATAAGAAAATTCTGTAAATTAATGTCGGCCTCGCTTAGTCACACACTTCAGACATTTTCTCGTTTAAAAGAAAATTAAAATAGGGAACTAGAAATATTTTTATGTTGTTAGGCTCATTTTTCCGTTTATTTTCCATAATTAATAAGTTGATCATCGAGTAATTAATAATTTTTTTGATTTGAATAAATATAACTGGCACCACTTTTCGTGGCGCAGTCCAATTCCTACACCCCCTCTCTCATAGCCGGTTCTTGTAAGCAGCGCAAGTTGCTCAACTAAGTTTTCAAATAAATAATTAATAAAATGCGTTAATGAGTAAAAAATATGCAGAAACAGTGCCAGATAGTATCTTAAGTAAGACTAACTATAAATATCTATGCGCCCCTTTTCATTTATAGAAAAATTCAGTAAATTAATGTCGGCACCGCTTAGTCACACACTTCAGACATTTTCTCGTTTAAAAGAAAATTAAAATAGGGAACTAGAAATATTTTTATGTTGTTAGGCTCATTATTCAGTTTATTTTCCATAATTAATTAGCTGATCTTCGAGAAATTAGTAATTTTTGTGATATGAATAAAAATAACTGGTACTACTTTTCGTGGCGCATGAATAGTGTTTGAGCGACAAAGTAGCGCTCAACTGTATAGGCAACTTTTACTACGCCGATGTTTACGACGGCTTGGAGTATTTTTTGTTCATTTTAATAAGTTTCTTTCGTTAATTAATGAGTTTAGTAATCAATCATCAGTTATAGTAAGTGAAAACTGTGTCAAATCGACTTAGTTTTGCTGATACATTAGAGGTGTGACGTGTGACGAAATAAATAAATGTGATTTTTCCCTTTCTGGGATCCAATTGTTTTGCTTCGCGTTTTTGCTCGCGTTTAAAAAGCCGGCTAGTTTTATTTGAATAGAAAGAAGATTGTGCAAAGGTCTCTTTCCCGCGAATCAGAAAAGGGCAGTCCGTAATTATCGCACAAGTTCATCAATCAAATTCGAGTGCGTGTCGCGTCTGTGATATTTGATTTTAT
>JARJDT010024709.1:0-10171 GCA_030264655.1 Leptusa sp. GC000079 | reverse complement strand
TTCCTATGATCCCTGAGAATTATTCCAAATACAGCGGGATTCTTTAGTTTCGGCGTCTAGTAAACATAGTTGGAGCTATTAAATTCGGACACAAATCACAATAAATCAACCTAAACCGTAGAAAATAAGGTATTATTTAATTAAAAAATAATTAATTTTCGGGAAAGAATACATATATGAAAATTACATATATGAAAATTACAAAATAATTTAGAATAATAATTATAGAAATTTGGTTTGAATACCGGCTAGTTGTTTAATGCTAGTTTAAAACTATGCCTTTTCAACTTCAAGTTGGAAATAATAAGTTGAGATTGGGCAACATCAAATTTGGAATATTGTTCCGAATGTGAAATTGATATTAACCATTCTCAACTTGAAGTTGAAAAGTCTATGGTTTTGAACTATGATTAACACCAAAATTTTTGAAACAACAATTGTTGTTAACAAATCACTAAACATAGCTTACTTGAACACTGTTTAAACTATGACTGAAAAAAAACTGGTCGTACGAGTTTTTATTGACTTGAATCGGAAATTTCAATAGACAATATTTCAAAATTGTTTTATTTTCTTTATTTAAAAAAAACTGGGGCCCCACAAAATTTCCCCCCATTCGGCCATTAGAAACCGGTCCTGCTCCAAAGCCTAATTGAAGCCAAAACTATAAAATGACTTTGTACTTCTAAAATTTTTACTTTAAAAATATAAACAATCAGAAAAATTATGAATAATCGGCCAATAAGTGGCTCGTTGGTCTAGGGGTATGATCTTCGCTTAGGGTGCGAGAGGTCCCGGGTTCAAATCCCGGACGAGCCCGGGTTTTTGCCCTTGCACTCAAAATAAAACTTATATTTCCATTTGGAATACCTATTTATTATTTTATATAATTTTCCAGACACATATGATGATATGACGTATAATAACTCTAAAATGTTTTATTGCTTATATTTTATCACAATTTATAATATGTGACGACTCTTTAATATTTTATAACATTTTCCTTTTGATGCTTGCTTTTTGTCATCGTCATCTTGGACGAATCATTTCTCATGATGTCAATCCGTCTGGTTGAGCCTTTTATTGCCTGAACAGTACGTAGACTCACTTTTTCTCAACTTAAAATATTAAATCATAAAGTTGGGAATAAAAACAATAATTTAAAGACACGCATGCCAAAAAACGACATATAAAAGTGGCACGTTATGCCGTTATGCATTTTGCGATAAACGGCGCGACTGATGTTAAAAACCGACAAGTCAACGCCGAGAAAGTATCGTAGAAAAGTGATGTATGTGCAAAACGACTCATTCTCCCCGTCTATACGAAGACTGAAAATTTTATATAAATGTATGTGGCTTGAAATATTCATACATGTCTCGAGCCCGTTTGGCGTTGGCGGCAGATACACTCAATAACGATATTTTTAAAACGACAACTTATGTACATAAAATACAAATCGATCAAGCCTTCTTCTCTTCTCATGAGAATTTCTCGAATACGCTTGGTGTAGCGAATATCGTTTATGGGGCCTCTTGAATTACACTTCGATTGATTTGTCATAAATAACATTTTCCTGTCGAGTTCTTGGTTTTTCCCAGTTTTCCACGCGCGTTTCCACTTTTCCTTTATGCTTCACATTGAACAAGTAGCGCATTTGCGTAGATATAACAGTAAATTGAAAACATTTCTCCATTTTCCATTTTGTATTTTCATATGTTATTGGCTGAATTTATAAATAAATTGTTTAAATGTACTAAATACATTTGGGATGGAAAAACGCCATTTGCGAAATTACTTTACAAGTTTAATGCTCACTAAATGTCTCAGTGAACTTTCCACGTTCTTCTGAAGATTAAAATTCGGTTGCTTCGGTTAAGAGTCCTGGGAACAAGCTCATCATTCCTAATTTGCATAATTAAACTTTAGAAATTGCTTAATTGCAAATTTAAATTATGAATTATCTTAACGAAATAGAGTTGGAATTAGTTTCAGTTGCTCATTTAGTTCAAGTAAGTAAGTTCAACTTAAAATACTCTTACAGTAGGTAAAAGTAGACAAGTAGCCAACGAATTAAGAGTAGCAAGTTTTATGTTTTTTAATAATCTCCGATCACGATTGAGATTTTTAATACGTAGGCGTTGCCATATGTAATTAATTAATTATTAATTAACAATTACAAATAAATATTGACGTTTTAAATGTTTTGGTTTAATCATTTTATTCAATTAATTGAAGTTATTATTGGTTAAATCTGGCAAAAGTGCAAACATTGTCACAATCTATATTTGTTATAATTTACAAATATTATATTGTTGAAACTGACATTGGGTTATTTCTAGTTTTGTACAAGAACTGCGTCCGGTTAAACATCACTAACCTATTTTAAAATATCTGAATCGTGCACGGAGTAAAATTTTTCATTTATTTAATATTTACCAGGAAAAAGAATATAACGCTCAATAATGAAATTCTTTTCCTTCTGTTTTATGTACATTGAGATACTTTTATTTGTTTTTTCGTTTTATTTATTTCTTCAGATAAAAATAGTTAGCATTTCAGCTTGAAATTACAAAAGCAAATGGAATGTAAAATTAAATCTGTTCTCATCTTGAGCGCATCTCCAATATTCCATTATTCATTCAGTTATATCTTGTATGCTATTGCGTTTTTTATGAAATTATTTCATTCTTATCGCAATTCATGGCAAATGTAATTTGCCATCAAGAGCCTGATGTTAACAATGTATACACACATTTGCTGATGATTCTCTGCGATGCTGCGAGCCAATGATCCGGCAAATAGTCGTCGACATCGTCTCGAAACTCACTCGCTCAACAGATTCTTCTGCACGATGCGCGTTCACAATGTATAATTCAATAAGGATTTTCGTGGTTTCTCGCAGGTCGGAGCGAGAAGCGCGGAAGGAATGGGAGAGAAAATCGAGAATCCTTTACACTTAGCCCAGCATATCCAGCATCTCTCGACCGTCTCCATTCTAATAGCGACGTCAATATTTCTTGCTTAACATAAACTTAATGCCAGCATTGACCACTTGACCTCGCAATCGGAGGATTTAATATAAAAACAAAAAAAAATCCAATTAGGCATTTACAATAGTTGAAGGACTTGAAGGAATATTCGCGTCCACATGAACAAATCGGAATGTACAAGTACAAGCATTTATATTTGCTGTTGAACAAAGTTTGGAATTGTACGAAATTAAAGCGCGTTAATTTAAAACTCGACTCTTTGTCGATGATGCTGTCTTGGCGAACACGCTGAGAGCGACGCTTTTCGTCCTCTGTTGAGGTGCAGAACAAAGAATGAAAGCGATGTTGGGAAAACGGCGTTTTCGTTCAAAGCACAAACTGTTTTTGAAAAAAAAAACACTTCAACACGATCGCGCATCACTTTCCATCGCTAAATAGAAACGAACGTGGTTGTAGAGTGTTGAGTTGTTTTTGTTTTGATTAGTTTAAACCCTTTGATATTAAAAGCTTAATAAAATTCAGAAAAAAAACTAGATCAAAGAAAGCAAATTTCCGTTTTGCACTTCAAAGTATGAAATACCTGTGTTTTATGCAGATTTTATTAAAAAAGTCTTTGGAGTTTAAGGATGCGTTCACGTATTCATTCAGAGTTAGAGTCGAGTTAGAGTTAGACTCGAGTTGTTCGGAAACGCAAACGAGTAATTTAAAAATGCATAACCTCATTATTCACAGTCGGTAAACAAAATAAAGAGAACTAAGAAAATTTGCAATAGTTGAACGCTTTGAGTAAAGGTGTTAACGTGTTGGTGAACGGTCTGAGTTAATATTTACTCGAACGAGTTAACTCGCTGCAATAATAGGTGAACGCGACCTAAGCTAAACGAAGTGCTTCTAATTTCAGGACAAATGTGTGAAAACTATTTACATTTGCACACACTATGCACCCCATTAAGGGACGTTGTGGCTTTGTTAGTTTATCTGCATGATGACCATAACACTGGCTATTTGGCCATTTGGTAAGCCATTAAAATATCTCCAGAGCTTTTAGTTATTTTCTGATGTGAAATTTCTGAAGCGAGTCTTGCGCTTTGTTATCACAGCCTGCTCGTTGACCTTTTTAACAAATAAGCGACAAAGCAGGTGCTTTTATTCGCCCAATGGACATATCAACCATGCACGTCACGCACACTTTAAAAGCATATGTAGAATAGGTAAACGATTTTGATTTCGTCCAGCGGCGAAGAAGCCAAAGCTTCTTTTTAGCTTTTTAACTTTTTACTGCGTTTTTTTATTTAGCTCACTGTTCAATTCGTATGCTAGCCGTGCAGACATAATGCCTAAAATAAACACGATGCTAATTCTAACTGCGCGGTTTTATTTAACATTTAAATTTGAGCATTCAATTTTATAAGGAAATGATTTTCTGCCATCATTGCATAAAGCGAAATTTTTTCGACATATTTTAAATGTACAAAAAAGATTGTACTTTTCAATTGTTCCGGCTTCCGTATAGCATTTTATATTTTTCATACAAAGTCGGCAGATTAATAATTCGATTTGGAACAGTGAAACAGGGGATTTCAATTTTTGTTCTCTTAATATTATGACGATGATAAAATAATTTCCGATCATGCTATTTAATCAGTACATTTTTCGAAATTTATTTTTCAGTTGCATTTTGCCTAAAAATTTCAGATTTGAGTCAGAATAAAATGGAAAATAAAAACAACAAACATTATAAAAACCTGACTGAAACAAGAGCAATTCTTGTGTTTCACAAAATAATGCAATAATAGTGTTTTAGAGTAAAGTCATACGAGCTTTACAAGCCTTAGCGTACAAGTGCTTCCCAATTTCTTTACAATACGAGAATATGAAATTATAACCAATAAACTAATAAAACATAAATTAATTCATAATCTTAGACTAATCGATTGAAAATATAGTATTTTGGAGTACAAGTTACGCCAAGACACAGGAGAATTCTTTTCCTACGAAAACATGACATACTAAACCAATCAACTGATTAAACATAAATTAATGAATTAATTGATGAACTGACATTTATCGAGTGATAAACAAACAAACGAATGTCAAATTTTAATGTTAGATTTGACCTCGGAAAAGACGCCAGTAAACAAACAAACAAGTGGTACATTTTAAAAGCGCAATGCGCATGCGATTCCATTACAACACTAGTGTTCCTAAGACCATCTTAGGAATATAATTTGTAATGTCAAAACATGTTATTTTCCGGGTGGAAGTAAAGAAGAACCTTTTTGGGGCAAAATTGCTAAGTAGAAATAAGCTAATATGAAGCACTTAAAATGTGTGACATATTTTATTTAAATGAATGCCTATAGTGGATATCTTTCATGCTTCATATTGCGTGCGACAGTCACGCACAGGCTTATTGTTTGCCAGCACGAACAACAGAAACAACTATAAGGGTTGCTTATACAGGGGTCACGCATAAACTAAGTCAATTTTGCATTTCCATTCATTTGCGCTCAGTATTCATCGTTCAAAGCAAATTGCGCGCTACTGCTCTGTCATGCTTTAATCTCGCTTGTCCCTTCTAGACATTTTCCATGCAATTTTACTGGTAAACACATGACATGAGACATGAGACGTAGTGCCATCGACATGTAAATTTTTAATTAAGCGGCAATCTCGTCATCGTCATCATCGTTGACCGTCGCCATTCCATACCTTCATTTCCATCAAAATGAGCCACATTTCAGCCCCAAATTAGCGCATTCAACGATAAACAACAAATGGCCCAAAGGACAATCTCATTTTCGAGGCTTTTTTATTTTTTGTCAGCTATTGAACATATTTGGTATGCTAATACCAGTAATTCGCATAAATAGCAAACAATTTTCTCCAACGTTTTCTACAGGAAAAATTTTCCTCAGATCAAAAATAAAAATATAAAATATTAGAGTAACAAGAAAACTTTAAATTATTAAAATTATTAGTACCTATACATAAGTATAGATATTACAAGAAGTAATAATTTCGACTCACATCGAACTTGAATGAATTCTATTCACGTCGGATGTCGGCACACGGCATGCCGCGAGTTTGTCGTAGCTTTTCAGTTTGTGACCTAAATATTAAATCTAGCATCACACTTGCCGCTTGCTACATGCTACATGTAACCGGCAGTCGTTGAAGCAGCGACATTACCACATTACCAGCGTAATGTAGCAATGGCAGAGGCAATATCAGCTTCGCGAACGGGAGAAACAGCAGGAAAATGCTGGGAAATGTAGAGGAAAGCATGGCATTCAGAACGCGTGCACGATTTGTACCGACGTTGGGTACACACATCATTATCGAGTGCAAAAGGTGAAAATGCGCATATCTTACAACTAGTTATGCCCGGCGCATCCACAATGCGAACTACCAAAATATTCGAGTTCAAATCAATAAATATCATGCTTATTGAATATTACTTCATAAAATTCATATTAACACTAATACACTAATACTGAAGTAATAGTGATGCAAAATTATTAATTTGTCTGCAACTTAAGTGAAAACTTGTAAAATTTGATTAGAGAATTAGAGATCAATTAGTTAATTAAATTTAGTCATTTACATTTAATAAAACTATAAATATTTATTATGAATATATGTATTGTTTCATGTAATGTTTTTGATTGTATAGTTTATTTTAAACGTTTTTCACAAAACCATTTTAAATGTAATTTTTTAAATAATTTGTTTGACTTTTAGTAATTTGTTTCCTTAAACAAGGAGAGTATGTTATTGGTTAAAGGATATATTGAAATTTAGCAACACTATAATAATTCAACAATTTAATAACTGCTTGAATAAACATTCCTGCAATGTTTGTTGAAGCCGGATGTAATCCGACTAAATGAATTGATCAAATCAAATGTAAACCATGTGTTGTGTGTGGTTCTGGCAACACAATTAACCATTATAAGCAGAACTATAACTGTAATTGAACGATGAACGCAAATCCTCTTAGTTTATGTTCGCTACAAGAACACGACACATAAATCTTCAATTGACTTTCTATCCGAAAATGCCTCGATGCAGAAATGAGAAATAAAGCATTTCCATTATGCAAATGTCACTTGAAGGTTCTTTATGCACTTTAATGCAAAGAATAAAATCATAAAGCACAAAATATGTATGCAAGATACGTAGAAATCCCTAAGGAAATGCCAGATGACATGCACACGTAGTGCACTTGCACTCGTAAAATTGTTTATTGCAGAACAGAATGCTTAAAGTTTTCTAAATATTTCAAATGTCATTGATTAATATTGCAAGATTTGTGTACGGTTAATATTGATAGGGACATAAAACAAGAAACATTTTATTGATAGCGTTATTTATACTTATTTGGGTTTCTTTCAAATGCAATTTGTCACGTTTGTTGTTCTTGTCCAATGTTGAATGTCTGTAATTTCGTCATTATATGAGTAATGGGAAATTTATGTGTTTGAAGTCCGAGCAGCAATGGCAAACAACGGCAGTTTTTTTTAATAGTGCGCGAGTGGCCACTTGCTTTCTTTCTGAAGTAACAAATTGTCGACAACGACAACGCACTCTCCAAAGTCATATCATGATAAAGGAAACAGCGGTTTGCATCAGACGCAGATGGTCCACACACATTGCGATCGTAAATCAAATAAAACGAATACCAGCATCAGAGGCGAATCGAACGAAATAAAAAGTTCTCACAAAAACGCTGTTTTTGGTCGATGCAGTTGTACATGTGGCGCATGTCGCCAAATATTAAATTAAATTGAAAACTATTGTCGAGCAAAAATTTAAATGAATTTTCATCACATCTGTGTTTAATTAAATTTCCATTTAAGTCTCATTGTTGATTTCATACACGTAACACGTAACACAAATAATAATGAAATAACTATTAATAAAAAACTCGGGTGGAAAATTGACTGTCTGATTTTTTTATCAAGAGATAACGCAATTATGCCATTAACTTTTACCAAGTTTTTCCTCCAGAGTAGTTCAGAGTTTGAAGAACAGGGAAAAACGTCTGTTCGACTTGGCGTATCTCGTCATTATGAAGCCATAATTGGGACACCGCTAATCGATTATCAGATTTTCCTCGAACTCGTTTCGCCAACGAAAGCCCCAACCCCAACAGGAAGAATTAAACACACCTCGCGAGAAATTCAAACCGTACGGTAAAACAAAGCGGAATGTTGAACATGTCTCCGTTAAACCAAGCCCTTTGCACTGATTAAATTAACTTTTTCATCTTTCACACGCAGGAATTCTAATTATTTTAAGCATTACGTACCTACATCATATTTATAATTCATAACTTCCCATTTCAATTACTTATTCTGCATATGAACTATACATATTATGACTGTTGAATGTTGACTTAAAACAAAACAGCTATTTTGACATCTCGGGATGTAATTACTTCTACTTCAGGGTTTTTAGTTCACAACTGTTATGTAATGCATGCATTCCGAACTTGGAATTAGCCTTTACGCATGCGCACGTTTACTTAATTAAATTATATAAATAAATATTCCTGTTTATTATGAATGGCCCTCGAAAATAGTACATTAGGTAACGTGTTTGGCATGGGGAGGAATTCGCATTCTAAACGACTTCGTTAGAGAAATTCATTATTATTATTTGTAAATAGTAGCAATACACATTTTATTTCTACTGCTTGTTCAAAGAGGGCCTCTCTTATTTTCGATTTTGTTAGTAGTTTCAGAATGAATCATTCTGTTACAAGTCATCTGGAATGAGGGTAATTCAGTGTTTGAATTCTGTTAAAGAATGTTAATATTCAGGGATGGTCGTAGAAAAATATATTCTGCCACACGATCATTAGGAGAGTTTTGCGTAACTCGTTACAAAATATACTATTAACCACAGAGTAATTTACCCTGTAAAAAAATAAAAATGTATGAAGTTTATCGGATTTTCATTTATGAGTAACGCGAATGCATCAACCCTGAGTGACATATTAGCTATTTCCGCGTTAATGTCGTCGTCGTCGCTCTTCTTCTACACTCCTGACAGGATTGTAAACAACCGACATTGCTATAGCTATACATATAGTATGCAAGTACAAAATGCAAACACGTCGATCCCACCCGTGAACGCGTTCGCTCATATCCGCAGGAAATTTCTACAATCAAACGCTTTTTGGTTGAGAGGGCGCAATTTGTTATTACCTGAAAATGGGTACGAATAGTAAAAATTCCGCTTCAAGCAAGCAAAGCAACAAAAATGCAAACATTTAATTAATTCCCATTTTAATTTAATTGATTCCTTGGCGGAAATTTAAACCACCTATAAATTAAACTCGTTGCAGTGCGGTTCTTATTCGTACAACGAGAGCGAAACAAATTAAATTTGGCTCCAAGCTGACTTGACTTGGACGAGAGCAGTCTCGCCGTTTTCCGCATCACGTTAGCTTCAGTTTTTGTTTGCCTAAACCTACTCCACTCGTGAATGGAAAGCACTTAAGATGCCACACCAACCACAACACAAGCTGCGCTCAAATTTGCATTTCTAATACAACATATGTGAATTTATGCAACAATGCGCGTTTTCCTCCTTATCCTACGAAAAGAAGACGTAAACTACGCCGATGAAAATTTGCATAATACTGCGATAAATTTGCTCATCTTGCAATAGCCAAATTGTGTTTACTGAGTGTATGCGAGTACAACTTTTATAGTCAAATAAAAATAGTGTTTTCATTCTATAATTTTGCCATTAACGATCATGCAGTTGTAGGTACTTACAGTGTGTTTGTTAATAAAATAAAAGTTATTTTAAGGTTTTCTTTGGACGCTAATGTAATTAAATGAAATTTTACGATTGGTTCTAATGTAATTGAAACGAAAATTCTGGGCTTTGTTGTGCGAGTCGCAGGCAAATAAACATAAAATGCCTTTGCGTACCCGCTTTTTGGCGCTGTTTGTTAGACCCTTAAGAGAGAGATAAATATTGTAATTTTCTGTTATCATAATAAACATTCGACTTCATTGCAAAATGCTTATTTAAGCTAGACACATTTCGCATTATTGTACAACAAACACTTTTTAATTAAGTAAAAGTAATAGAAATATGCAAAAATGCAAAGAGCAAAAACTACTTTTGTTGGCGGTTCACACCCAGGGCCGTTTTAT
>JARJDT010024705.1:0-10395 GCA_030264655.1 Leptusa sp. GC000079 | reverse complement strand
TGTAATTGCGTAATATGCGTCCTTGGCATGGAATTAAACCAGGTACCTAACAACGAACAACGAGAAAGTGTTCTTCCATGTTGCGCACTTTATTTTGTTTTATAAAATACGTAAAATAAGAGGCAAATATTTAGTAGCATCTTAACAGATTAATACTAATACTTTTCAAGTATTGATAAAAATTGATGAAAAAAAATTTTTATCATTACCTAAATTAAATTAATTAAAGCAAGCTTTCTTGACTCCAATCTCCAATGGCTTCTCAACATTGAAGCAAAACTTGTTTGTTTCAATATAACACAATACAGTCATAAAATGTTATAAATTAAAAGTATTGTCTAATAATCTAACGGTGCCAACGTATTAATCCACATTAATACTTGTTAATACCTTTGATCATGTGCAGTTGGCGTCTCTGCTTGACTTTGTTGTCGTTGAAGGTTCTCAAACGCACGTATCATGAAATCTTCGCTCGACATTTTGTTGGAGTGTTTGGACTCTGAGCAAGTCGCACAAGTCGGCAATGAATCAAATCTTTCACCGCTTTTCACTAACACTGGATTTAAACTGAACACGATCTTATTCACTGAGCAAATCTCATCCAAACCTAAATCCGGTAAAAATACTGCTTGCCTCAACAGTTTCAACGAACAAATGATTCATGCGTTTCGACTTTTCTGTATTTGTGCGGTCATTCTCATTCGTAATTTGAATCCAAAGTAGAAATATAAAGGCACAGACACAATTAAAATAGCAACAATGACGATTTATCTCTTTGCGATGAATGGGACAGCTGCTTTGCAATTTTGCAAAAGTTTGTCATTACTTGTTGGTCGGCCCACTTAAATACGGCTTGATAAGGTAGTTCGTTATAAATATTAATTGTTTTTCAAGCCATCAACATCAATATTTAATGTGTGCATATTTAATTATAATAGCGAATTCTATAAATAAACAGAACTAAATGTGGAAATTTATTTGTAAGAAAAGTTGTCAACTGGAACTGGTAATTTTGCGTAATTAATTTCGCTCTATGTAACTTACCTACCTCATGGTTATTTTCAACAACTAAATGAATCTGAATCTAGTTTTCTAGAAAACCCATTAGCTTCTCATAAATTCAATGAAATTGCAATTCGAGTGCGTTCATCAAAAGTCCAAGTCGAAATTAAAATATTTAGCAGCAGTTCCGTTTAGTTGGAAAAGTTGAACAAACTAATAATTTTTATTCACGATGGCTGTTATGCAAATAATATTTTATGGACTTGGCAATTAAACAATATAAAATCGAATAATTGCACAACGACTGTTTGCTTTATTAAATAATTTTAATTGAAGATAATTACTTAATAATTATATACATGGTTAAGAACAAGTTGGACCTTGAACTTCATGTAATTGAATGTTTTAAAACCTCATTAAGATCAAGAAAATGAATTAAGTGATAAGTTCATTAAAGCACGGCGCAAAGCAAACAGTTATAAACGCAAGATATATGTCTCTTGTCTTGCACTTACGTATTTCTGGAGACTTTTCCCTTCTTGGTTAAAATACTATACCAGCGTGGTCTCGTTCCCGGCATAATTAAATAATTGCTTAAAACGGCAATATTAGGCACACTTTTAGTTTAAACGAATTAACGTAATATTTAGAAAATCAACACCCAACAGATTTAACGAAAATGATGTGGTGATAAAGCGGATCTTGATTATACCACTGAATTATTATGGATGTCTAATAATTATAGTAAATAACAAAGCGCAAAAACTGGTAATTTACGAGATGCCGCTAATAACTAGCTGCAAATGTAATTGTGGTTGTAATTTGTAATTCAACTAACACAAGATCAACAGCATCACAAATCTGTCTAAATTAGTTGATATTAGTACATGGCAAAACAAACACCATGCCATACCCGAATATCAGATAAAATGGTCCAAGGCATAACAAAATCATCCTTTTATTATAAAGTTGGACCCGGACTGGGTAAAATATCTAATCGTATTAAAAGATTATAAATAATTGCAAAACCTTAAGTCAACAGGTGGAAGCCATCGAACAATAGTACGAATTTTAATTTGTAATTATTGAAGTCTAGCAAAATATTGAAAGGTAAATATTTATCTAATCCACTTTTTTATCATTTTTTTTAATTTAGGGCATCGTTTAGGCCAAAGGTGTTGAAAGTTTTAAAAATACAAAGTACAAGCAGCCGGATGGACGCAATGGAGAATCGTGAGTCATCGTCACAGTTCTTGAACAAATGGAATTGCAAAGAAAAGTGGTGTCGTTGACTTTAGTCTACACTTTACTGACTAAAACCCTTTACAGTAGGTTGATTTACAGGAATGTAAATTACTGGGTAAGTATATGTATAATTTCTTTAGTTTGCAAGTGAATCACATCCTACTAATGGCTACAATCTACAATGATTTCTAATATCATTCCCATAATACCATTTTCTATGATCCTTGACATTGACTTAGTGGCGTCGTTTTCATGAAACAGCTAATATTGTCTGGATTCTGGATTACATTTAGCAAATAAAACTATTAATAAATATTACGATCCAGTAAACATGCGAATATGAAAATGAATCATCCTGAAACAATGCAGTTCTTTGAAAAACTATGTTGTTTTCATCATGGTTCTAAAATTTATGATTGGTTGTTTGAAAAGTGTAACTTATCTCATCCTAAACACTAAACAAACTTATTACGCTTATAACTTGGCTTATTAAAATTGTTTCAAAACACTTCATACTCAAGTATTTCCGGATAAAAATAAGTTTACTATAAAATTTAACTGAAAAGTAGTTGCTTGCAATTTTATTATTATTATTATTTGTTTTTATTTGAAGGTCTAATGGTAGATATAGCTAATAGCTAACTAATGATTATTTGATATTACAATTTTTTTAAGGTTTGGTTTCTTGTTTTCAACTAATTTAAAATTAATGATTTGTTGTTTTTATTTACAAATTTATAAAAATAACTAAAACTATACATTCAATTACTAGCTCCAATACATACAGAGTGATTTAAAAGCCGATAAAAAATGAATATATTAAAATATAGGAAATTCAATTTTGAGCAAGAATTTTCTCGAGAACAAAGGGAGAAATAATTTTTCACTAACTTAAAATTGAATTTCCCATAAGGCATTTCATTTTTTGCCTCACTCTGAATACTAAATTTTTGCATTTTCTCTTCGCGCTAAATTATTACCTTATACCTCAAGGATTATTCTAAAGTTAAATTATCAGTATAATGACTTAAAACATTATATTTTTAAATTTCTGTATACTTTTCAGAAAAATAATCGAGAAAAATTTTAATTTGTGTCAAACACATTCAGTTATTTATACAATAATTTTAGCCGCTTTAGTGGCGGCATATTTATAATGAATCTAACAACAACCCATACATAAATGTATAACACGAGGTATAACATTGAATTTAAGGTTGAAATCTCAAAAAAACTTCTTGTTAAGTCCAAATCTGTATAAATACTAGAGGAAATTCATTGATAAAATTGTAAATAGAGATAATGGAATGGGACATCCTTTAATTCGGTCTGTTACACTTTATATTCAAATGAAACTAAATCCAACATCCAACAAGTATATTCGAGTAATAAGTTACTTCATATAGGTAAGTACAAACAGGAAAACAAAAACGCGCCAATGCACCAACTAAAACGGATAACAAAGAGCAATGGGCGCGTCTTTTTGAAACTGTTATTGTTTGTTTGTTGTCATTTGATTGAGTTCGAAAGTGCAGGACGAAGTTGAGTTGGGAATTCATGAACAATGAGAGCATGGCAGGTGTAAACACCTACTAAACAAATTGAGGAACAATACAAAATACAGAACAATCACGATCACGAATGAAGGTAACAGGCAACAGGTATTAACATTTAAATCCGCAAGATTTAAACAATGCAAATCGATGTAATTCGTATAGTTCCCGTTATAAATTGCTTGTGTACCTTAAAAATCAATCACGCGCCACAAAAACTTTCTTTGTTCCTTCTTCCTTTTCCAGTTTTTATTAAAATTTAAAATTCGACTTACCATTGACTATTGATAGGATGAATCTTCCTGTATTTCCACCTTAAAATCCAAGGAACTGGCGAACTATTATTTGGTTTACCAGTAAACGTTTTCATTTCACATTGAATCGCTCCGCGTCTGTAAGAAATGTGAAATAGTTTCATGATTTTTAATTTTTAAGAAGTTTGAGCAGAAGTTTAACTGCGTAAATTTTATTTAAATATAAAACTTCAACGTTCAACAGTCTGTGACAAGGCCTAATAACTTTTAAAATATTTATTTGCTTAGAGCAAATATTTTACTTAATCTCAAATTCAACTTTCAACATCAAGCTTACTTCATTTTACGTAGATTCCCAAACAATGTATAAAAAATACAACATTAACAAGCTAGAAATACCGAATTACCTCTGCACCAGACGTGTTTTCTCATCCTGGACATGCGTCTGTTTTCTTAACAGCTTCTTGCTTGCGTATTTGTTGGGGAAACATCGTTTCTGCCTGCGTGACTTCGAACGTTCAATTTTAAACGATGGCCGTTTCGGTTTGACCATCGCATTCGACCGTTTCAAATAACACTTATCGCAATCGGCGTCTGTTTCTTTAACGCGCATCATTTCTAAACTGCGCAAAACTATATCCACAAACATTTCGCTCACTTATAATTTCAAAACAATCAAATTTAGAAACAAATGAATTAATCACTCATTTTTTCTATCCAATCAATTTAATCAATTAATTACGTAAAATTCAATTGATACGGATCACGAGAAGAATGCAATTGTTAATTGTTGATGTTGAACTTATTGAATCACATTGTTACACGTTTTTATTTCACCAAGTTTATTTGAATGTAAATGTTAGATTTTAGTGTAAAGTTGGACTTTTTTTAAGTCATAAATATTTATGAACAGCGCGCGCGATGTAGATTTGTTATCGGCAACAAAACAACAAAACCAACGACCTGCGGGATGCCGCTCATAGTCAAAGTCAAAGCTGTAGTAAAGTAGCAAACGCGCAAACCAAGAACGCAAGAACTGATTCACTTTGACCCATAACCATAAGCACAAGCCATCAGGTGGAATCCGAATCAGGACTTGCTGAAGCGCAACCAACTTACTACAGGCCTACAGGTTGATTGGTAGGGATTTCCTGTACCTGTGCAATTGTGATTTTCTCTAATATTTTAACGAAACAAACGCAACATTTACACAAGACACAAATACAACATAATTCAAATTATAGAAAAAATATCAACAACTTTATTAATTGCAAGCAAAATAATTCGTCTTGAAACTTATGTTATGTAACTTACAATAATATTCTTAGTTCATGACTTCAAATTTATTTTACAGGAAGGTGGATGAAGAATCGAAATTAAAAATATTATTTGGTCAAAAACAAAGAAACTGGGAAGAATAGGAATGGGAAATATGAAAATTCAGCGTCGATTTTTCTTAGTTCTAATATGCTTTGTGTAATCATCATCATCAGACTTTCTCTTGAACTTGTGTTCTTTATCGCGGACGCGTTCCCGTTCGCGGTCCCGCTCACGCTCCCTGTCACGATCCCCCCGTTCCCTAGGACTGTCGCGCTCCCGTTCACGTTGCTCTTTCGCATCTTTAAAATCAATGTCTCTCTCAATGGAAGCCCTTCCTCGCTCCCTCGATCTCTCCCGCTCCCTATCACGGTCATTCGATCGCCTTCTTTGCCGGTTATTTCTGTTATTCCCCCTGAAACCTTTGAATTTATTCCCATATCTGTTATATCGCGGCTGGTCGCGACTTCTCGACCGTTCAAAATCGCGTTCCCGCCCTCGTTCGCGGTCGAACTGCCGGTCATTAGAACGTTTCCGTTTTAAAGACCCCACTGGCGATCGATTATTCCTAGTGAAAGTGAACGAACGTGTCTCGTTGCCATTGCCGCCACTCCCATTGCTGGCCATGTCGTCTTCGCTGTACTTATCACGCTGGCGAGCCTTTCCGTGAATTTGGAGATCTTCCTGATACATTTCCATGTGATTAGAGATGACTTCACGGATGACTTCTGTATAACTTTTATGGTCAGTGTGAACTGATTTGTATTTGATGCGTCGACGTTTTGCGTTCCGTTCTCGTTCTAAGCGTTCTTCATAGGTGAGTTCTCTATCATCTTCATTGGGTTGATTTCTTCAGGAATAAATCAATATGTTAATAAGATCGAAATTGGAACATTATCAGGGAGAACTTACAAGGAAAATTCTGGGACTTCTGCAGGTCCTTGAGTAGCACTGAGCGCATACTCATAGAGAGTAAGTCTTTCATCCCTTGAATAAGTGGCAGTAAACCGATCAGACGTTTTCGGATCTGGTTCTGAGCCATTCCAACCTGGATTCAATAAGTTAGTTTAGACCCTAATCAAATTCTAACACATTTGCCCTCATTAAAAAGGATATTAAAAAGGATATTAAGCTACTAGATAATGAATGCATAAATATGCATCTGAAAATAAATCATATTACATTTAATATGATTTAAAAACATTGAAAAATTAAGCGAAAATCAACCTACCACTTTTAAAGTCTCCCAACTTTGATCTAGCCTCTGAAAAGAGCTCCAACTTTTTGAGATCATCTGTAAATGTAAGCACAGTTAAAAACATTGCACATTTAACGACATTACTGTTATAATTACCAATAATAATTGATGATTTTTCGGTGCCTGTTGGCTCAGAAAGCTGAACACTGTGATGATCTAAATTATTATAACCTAGTATTTTCAGAGAGCAAGTTTTGAGGTGTTCCTGTAGGTTTTTAGGAGCCACACGATGTGTTTTATTATAAATACAATTTACTAGATAGCTTTCCTACAAGATAACACGAGATTTTAGAAATGCAAGGCTAATCTAAACGAATAAACTCTTACATCTTTCTTGACGTTTTCTTCAGTCCATCCGAGACTTTGCAAGATCGTATTGAGTTGGTTTTTTGACGAGTCTATGAACTGTTGGAAATTTTGCAACTGATTTTCACGCATTCCAATATTAAAATCCATTTTGCAATGAAATGAAACCGATAAACGGATAAATTTCGCTTCCAATGTGCGTTCAACCACTCTTGATCTCGATGTGTCTCGTTAATGAAATAACCAAAAAATAACAAGTTTATTTAGTTGCCTATAGTGATGGCAATATTTTTAAGTATATTCAAAATTTTACTGGTTAAACAAATTGAAAATATTTACTTCTATAAAGTACAATATTTTGGTTCGTCTTGTACTAGATTTTAATTCATTACACCGTTTTTCTTGAGTTTTTCGGATAAAATTTAAAATTTTAATCTTGCGATACGTAGGCAACTCAACAAACACGTGTGCTACCACTAACCTTAAACTAAATTATTTTCAAAATTAAGTAATTTTCGCGTGTATTTACTTAATTATGGCATTGTTAACACGTGCATTTCAACAATTATGTATTAAAGAATCATGCTTATTACCAGTTCTCTCAAATTCAGTCAGAAATTACAAATATGTGGTGAAACCAGTCATTGGAACGGGTATTTCCTACCGAAGAATCATCCACTATCCTGAAGAATACACAGTAAAGCCTTTAGAAATAACCAATCTAGCAGGAAGAGACCCAGCTACAGGGCGCGTTGCCGTAAATGGCATCGGCGGCGGCATAAAACACAAATATCATTGGATTCAGTGGAAACGAGAAGGTCCAAAAGAAGGTCCACCACAGGAAGAAAAGGTTATCAAAGTCATCAAGGATGGTAACAGGACAGCTTATGTCGCTCTGGTCGCCAGAGGAGATCAATTAAAATACATCCTCGCCACGGAGAACATGAAAGCTGGAGATATTATAAGGACGTCTATGCATATTCCCAGGATTCCTGTAAGACCCAAGGAGGGGGATGCTTATCCCCTAGGAGCGCTACCTGTAGGCACACAGATTCATTGCGTTGAGAAATATGTGGGTTTGGGAGGGTTCTTGGTGCATGCTGCTGGAACTGCAGCAACTATTGTGCGTAAAGCACCGAATAATCATGTTGTGATTAAAATGCCTAGCAAGAAAGAGTTCTCTTTACCACAAGAATGCATGTGTACAGTGGGTCGGCTTGGCAATGTGGACCATGGGTCGACGCATATTGGTTCCGCGCAGAAGAATCGGGAGTTGGGAAATCGGCCGCGGTCAGGTTGGTGGCAGCGAAAATCGGGGCGACATGGACGCAAATTGCGAAGATTGCCACCTGTTAGGACTATTAAAAATATTATCGAAAAGAAAGCGGAGATTATTCAATTAACATTGCCTCAGTTTATGATGAGAACTTAATTTTATTAATTTAATAAAGAAAAAGTTTAAACATATATGTTTTTCTTCTACAATGTAGTTAGAATAAGAATAATAATTTTTGTTTTTGATATAATTAATTAAATTTTTATCAATTCTTTGATCCCGTGTTTTATTTCATTGCTTCTGACCTGTTGGCTTAAAAGTTTTTAAAGAAATGGTGAGCATCAGGTAAGCACAAGCACAGTTTAATTTCCCACTTGACCTATATTATATTGACACAAGTTGTTGCTTACTTGCTTTGCCCGTAGTTTGCTCCAGTTTCAAGTTACCGAAGTTTTGTTTGTCTTTTAAACAGATTTTTAAAAGATTGCAACTTGAAGAGGTGTTTATTAACGAACACATCCGCTGACGCTCACTTCAAAGTTGATAGTATTTTATTAAATATCTACAAACCACAAAAGTTTCATTCTTCGCTATTTCCTTGACTTATTTTTCGATAAATTACGATAAAATATACTCCGCTGTATTGCGTTGGAGATGGTTGGAGGAAGTCTAATGCGGGAGTGTTTTGCGAACATAAAAAAAGACAGATTTTTTAAAATGTTGGCCTGCTCTTTACCACAGGCTTGCGGCAAGGATTTTGAAAATAAATGATAAGTTGATGTTAAAAATAACGTTTTATGATAAATGAATAAAATCCATAAAATTTTGAATTATAATTTAATTGTGATATTTCGAATTACTTTTACTATTTTATTCATGGCGTTCGTTCATTTGAAAAGCGCATGGCTTACCTCGACGAACATAAAGGATATAATAAAGATGAACGATGAAAACTATCTTATTCCGAGGTATTTCTCAAAGTTAATCAATAATGACATAATATGGGGATAGGAAGATAGGATACAGAACAAATGCACAACGAATGAAAGGAAAGGTCATCATATTTCAGTTGGAAAACGAGCTGGAAACTGCTATTATAGGGTTCACTGCTTATCCACTGCTTCCTCTTCTTTGACATTTTAAAGCTTATATGATTTTGCAGTTTAGGCCCAGTTATTATCAAAAAGAAATAAGTAAACGCTGAATTTATACAAAATAAGTAATTATTGACAATGCAGGAATCTTTCAAATAAGTTTTATCTCGTTTAGTTTTGGCATTAAAATCAAATCAAAACTTTAGCAAATAAAACATTGGTTACCTAATTAACTAGACGTGTAGCTCCGCTACACAAACTTTCTGATCTTTCTTATATCTAGGCGCGCGTTGTGCCTGTTTCGTTGCAGCAATTGCTGGGTGAGGCCTAGTATACTAAAATTCGAAATTCCTACAAGAAATATGCATTTTTGAGACAAAATTAAAAGGGTATAATTTGTTCAGAATTTAAATCTCTATAAGAATGTCCTTATATATATTTTTCGAAAACTTACTAGTGTTTGAGTTATTTGAATTTTAAATTTTCCATATTTTCCTATCTTCTTATAGGTGGTATGCGTATACTGCGTATACAATACGTATGCATATGATCAGAAAGTAAAAATGTTATTAAATAAATATTTTCAAAATTAATCCTTGAAAAATCCGTAGCAGTTCTTAGATCTTATTAAATCGAATAGAAAAATAACTTCCACCTAATAAATCCTAGAATTATGTCATATTTCATAATATATTTCAGCCAGCGAAATCGCTAACTCGGGATATTGCATTTTTGAGCATTTTGTGCTCGCGGCGCCTAGCAAACCTGACGACGGCGGACCGACGTAACCACGTTAGTGACGTCGCGACGTCGGTGACGTCACAAAGTTGTTAATTAGCAAATGACAGACTTCTAATCACACAAAAATTATCGGGTAGGGCTTGATTGAAAGAGAATCGTCTTTTACTTCTTATGAACTAAGTTTGAAATGCCTATTGCAAAAACTAAAGGGTCAAATCAGCTGATACCGTGCTGAAAATTGCAAATTTGACAATGAAAAATGCATTTTAGAGAAAATATGTTTATTACAAAAGTGGTGCAGAATTGAATTCTCTAAAAGATGAACATCCATCCATCCATCCATCCATCC
>JARJDT010024684.1:0-11058 GCA_030264655.1 Leptusa sp. GC000079 | reverse complement strand
TAATTTTGATAACGCGATTACAGACGCGATTATCACAGAGCTGAGAAATCGAAAACTGCAAATGGCGTCGGCTTCATTTTTTGAGATTGAGTTATACATCCAGTTATATATTTTAACATTCTTGATCAAATCATATGTGTTACAATTTTACCTCATACGGACACACCAAATGTAAATCTTCAGTTATTCATTAATGAAACATGTACCCGGTTATTAAGACATCAATTATCTGAGTAGGTTCTTTGAATAACTATGTTTGACTTTCTAACTTTAGTAGTATAGATTTCGAATAAAATTTGAACATTAAGCCATTAAGGTGATTTTATTCCATAAAGTTTTATTAAACTTACATCTATGTTTTCTTATATTTTCAAATACATGTATATTTGTTCGGGTAATTTTATTAAAAAAAATATATGTATATAAAAATCAAGATATTATTGGAAATTGAAAAGTAAAAGTAGAGTTGTATAAGGTATTCTAATTAGCGGATAGAAAGAAAATTCAAATTGACCACCATCGCGCATCCACGCATCAAACGTATCCACCTGAAATGCTCGTATTTTGCCTCTAAGGTTTAAACCAATCAACTTGATGACGGCGCAGAACTCAATGAATGGTGGTCAATTACAAGCAAAGTTCGCAATATGAGGATTTGCTCGGTACTATTAGATTTTCTTCGCGTGGCGAGATTTTCTGGATTATATTGAAGAGAAAATTTAAATGAAAAAAAATTATCCAACTTTCTTCATTTGTTTACCAGTTTAATTAGTTTACAATATTAGATGTGTAGATAGATTATCTGTCAATTTGAATACACACTGTATTTGTTACGTTGTAAATACCCGAATTACCATGGTGTGTAAAATAGCGTTGGTTCATGGCAAAAGTAAGGGAGTAATTAAAAACTAGCACAAATTATTAAGTGCACAATTGCAATAATTCCATATTTTTGGTTCGAAAATTTCTTTCATGTAAATATATTCATTATTGTTGTTATTTCTGAATTTTGGGGATAGGATAGCTTCCGTTATTATTTTATCGTTTGCGATCGACTATTTTATGATTATGGTGAATATTATTTATGACATTTATTTATTTGGCATGCTCATAATTGATCACAACTTTGATGAGTTAATGGCGACCGGTCCGACATTTCGATACGGCAGTGTTTTATAGCTCTTCAAATAGTTCCCCCAATTATAGGTCCCATACCGGATCCGTTATTGAACTGGGCTACCGAAATCAGCAACGTGTCGGCGGTTCAACGTTGGATAATGTTGACGAATTTAAAAGCGGCGGCGGCTTATCAGTTCCGCGTGTCGGCCATAAATGCCGTTGGGGAAGGCAGTCCATCCGAACCGAGCAACGAAGTTATGCTACCGCAAGAAGGTAATTACTTATTTTCTCCTACTTTATGTCATGTATTACATATAAAATAATTTCAATGTAATTGTTGTGCATGCGAAGACGAAAAATGTACCATGTGTTTTGATTGATTTTTATGTAATGTACATACGTCTGTACTTTTCTGACTGCTACATTGCAGGATACTTAAAGAATTTTAACAAAACAGGTTTGACAATTAACAATTTTTATAATTATCTCTTTTATGATAATTTTTTTGTGTCCTATACATTCTATGATTGGTGTAGACACTAGGACAAAGTATCTTTTTTGTCCTCTATGACTATCATTTTGATCGCAAAAATCAGTAATTCGAAATGATGCACTAACGTGACAGTATGGCCAAGGAGTAGAATTACTCTATTTCATTTCGTTGCTAAAAGTATTATTGAGCGGAGAATTAAAATTTTTATTCATTTTCCTCACGGTTGGCCATGCATTAGATTTTTCTAATTATTGAGCCTATCGATTTGATGAATTAATAACATACTGTGTAATAACCAATAACTATGATCAATTAAAATGACAACTTGATAAATTCATAAATTTATTACGATATTTTTAATTACTTTTGTTGCTTTATGTATGGAATCCTTAATAAGTCCATTGCTTCGCTAACCACGTGGAAAATGAATAAAAACAGTGTTTTGTTTTAAATGTGGGCGACAAACTCGGAAATAATTCATTGAATAATATTTATAATTCCGATTCCGATCTATGAAGATGAAATCGTACAAAAAATGAAATTTAAATTTTCTAGTGGTAATTCTATTCTTTGGTATGAGGTATGACCGCATGCATAAACTATTAATTTTTTCATAATTTGAACATTTTTCGAACTCGCATGCAGTACAAGCATTTGATTACCCTAAGTTAACTGTGTTTGTGTTCGAACTAAATCTTCCGCGACGTTTTCCACATTTCGCACATGCATTCAAATCCGAAATGGTATTATAGCACCGTCGGGTCCACCTGTTGGTTTCGTTGGATCGGCGCGCAGTTCTTCAGAAATCATCACACAATGGCAACCGCCATTGGAAGAGCATCGCAACGGTCAAATCTTAGGCTACATTATTCGCTATCGCCTTTTCGGTTACAATAAATCACCGTGGATAACACGCAACATTACAAACGAAGCGCAAAGAAACTACCTCATACAAGATCTCATCACATGGAAGGACTACGTTGTGCAAATCGCGGCATATAACAATAAGGGTGTTGGGAAATACACCGACGGGGCCAAAATCAAAACAAAAGAGGGCGTGCCTGAGGCACCTCCTGTGGTTGAAAAAGTGGAAACCATCAATTCAACAGCGGTTGAAATATGGTGGAAACCACCGGATCCCCAAAAAATTAACGGTATCAATCAAGGGTACAAGATACAAGCGTGGACATGGGACGAGACGACCGAGAACAATGAAGAGGAGAAAGTTATGACGGTCCACCCGAATTTATTGGATCCACTGGCGAAACAAATGGCCATCATGAACAGTCTAGATAAATATCAGGAATATAACATAACTGTCTTGTGTTTCACCGATCCGGGCGATGGCGAAATATCCGATTATGTCTATGTCAAAACAATGGAAGACGTACCGGATGAAATCTCCAACTTGCAATTCGATGAAGTGAGTGATCGTGCTGTTAAAGTGCAATGGTCGCCGCCTAAGAATATTAATGGCATTCTAACAGGCTACCAAATTAAATACCAAGTTAAAGACGATCCGGAATCAATGAAATACCGCAATCTGTCTTCAGATACAACTGGCTTAAAGATTGACCAGCTTCAGGCAACAACGCATTATCGCTTCGAAGTTACGGCATGGACAGCGCAAGGTCCTGGACCTGCAAAGATTGCAATCATACAATCAGGCGTCGAACCAGTTTTACCTAGTCCGCCATCGAAGTTGGCTTTAAGTAACATTGAAGCGTTTTCCGTCGTTTTGCAATTTACGCCCGGTTTTGACGGCAATTCGTCGATTACCAAATGGACAGTAGAAGCGCAAACCGCTCGGAATACAACATGGTTTCCAGTGTTTCAAAAGACTGATCCAGATGCGACGACAATCGCCGTTACGAACTTAACACCGTTCACTAATTACAAGCTGCGCTTGATTGCGAATAATGTAGTAGGCGCGAGCGGTGCCAGCGAACCGACTAAAGATTTCCAAACAATTCAAGCACCTCCATCGCATCCACCGAAGAATGTCACAGTGCGCGCCATGAGCGCAACGGAACTGCGTGTTCGGTGGATTGTAAGTTTAATACACATTTTTATCATTTGCAGATGCTTATGTTTTGGTTTTTGTGTTTGAATGCAGCCATTGCAACAAATGGAATGGTATGGGAATCCTCGCGGCTACAACATTACGTACGTTGAGCTGGGAAGCGGGCGCGCATTAAGTGAAACCATCGAAGATCCCACGGCTAATTCGCACATTATAACTAAACTGGAAGAATACGCACTCTATGAGATAACAATGCAAGCGTATAATGATGTAGGCAGCAGTACGCCAAGCCCCAAAGCACTTGAACGCACTCGTGAATCAGGTAATAATACTCTTTTTAACAAAATTATCTAACACCAACTTTTTCGAAAAACAGTATTTTTAAAATCACATGATTAGCAGGTGTGAAAATCACCAGAAATAATTGAAATGTATGGAACGGGACAAAAAAATTTACTGCACTTTAAAGCAGTGCCGAAGCACAATTTTTTCAAAGCGTTGTAACTTAAGTTATAACTGATAGGTTTTTATTTTGTCTCGATAAAAAACAGGAAGTTATATTTATTCACATAAAAATGATTTTTGAATTTCGGGTTTTGTTTGGTTTTCTGAAAACACGGAAAAGTGCTAACTATTTCTATTTGAGCAATCTTTACAACTACCAAATTTTTTCTTCACTAACATGGTGTTCCAATTTGATAAGAATCAAGTTTTTATATGTTTCCGGATCTTTGTTTTGAAATCAACTTGGTAATAATATCAATTTTTTCGAATTTAAAGCTCTTAACAATTATCAAAAAAAAAAGTAAAAAATCAGCTACTACAACGCTTTGAAAAATTTGAATGAACATCTTGAGTTCTAATGAAATTGTAACCTGCGCAGTCCCGTCATTTGGCCCGTTAAATGTCGAAGCAAATGCAACATCCTCAACAACAATAGTCGTCAAGTGGGGCGATGTGCCCAAAGAGCACCAAAACGGACAAGTCGAAGGCTTCAAGGTCTACTACGGTGCCGACACGCGTTCCCTCATACAATACAAACTAATTCCAAATAATGCCACATTCACCACAACATTAACCGAACTGCGCAAATTTGTCCTATACCACATTCAAGTACTAGCCTACACCAGGCTCGGCGACGGAAGACCAAGCACACCACCCGTCCGCGTCCAAACATTTGAAGATGTCCCCGGTGCGCCTTCAAATGTATCCTTTCCTGATGTCTCCTTCACATCAGCGCGTATAATTTGGGACGTACCCGAAGAGCCCAACGGCGAAATCCTCGCATACAAGGTCACCTATCAGATCAACGACACGCACGTCGCCAGCAAATATTCCAAAGAATTTCCGCCCAGTGATCGTACATTTCGCGCAACCAAACTGGAACAAGAACGCTACTATATATTCTCAGTAACAGCCCAGACGCGCCTAGGTTGGGGCAAAACAGCACATGCTTTAGTCTTCACAACGAATAATCGTGAGACTCCGCAGCCGCCATCACGACCGCAGATTAGCCACAGCCAGATACAGAGTAAACAAATTACGTTCAGCTGGACGCCTGGACGCGACGGATTCGCTCCCTTGCGCTACTACATCGTACAGAAAATGGAGAATAATGGGCAATGGCAAGATATTCCAGAGCGTGTTGATCCACAGTTTACTTCGTACACGGTTTGCGGCCTCAAGCCGTTTTCTTCGTACAAGTTTCGGATTCAAGCGACGAATGATATCGGGCCGAGCAGTTTCAGTCCGGAGTCTATTGAAGTCAGAACATATCCGGCTGCACCTAGCAAAGGCGTATCAGGACTCAAAGTCGTTCCTATTACGACAACGAGCGTGCAAGTCTATTGGGATCCAATTGAGGAAACTTATTGGAGTGGTGATGTTAGCACTGGCGGTTATCGCGTTATCTTCCAGCCTGTCTCGGATTTTCCGACCGCGCTGCAAGCCACTCCTAAGGAAGATGTCATGGGGATTCATGTAATATATTAGTTTAGTCTGTGAAATAACTGCATTTAGTCTATAATTTATTATGTGTTACAGCGGAAAAAGATGGTTCTTAGCGAACTGCTACAAGATCGCAACTATGAAATTGTCGTGGTGCCTTTTAACTCGCAAGGCGAAGGACCAGCCAGTCCTCCAGTGACTGTCTATGTAGGTGAAGCAGTACCTACAGGAGAACCCAGAGCGTTAGAAGGCGAGGCTGTGTCGTCTACGGAGGTCCGTTTGAGGTGGAAACCGCCACAACAGTCGATGCAGAACGGAGAGTTGTTGGGTTACAAAATTTTTTATCTAGTAACGAATAGTCCACAAGATCTTGGAGACAAAAAGTTGGAGGAAGAGATTGAAGTGGTGCCTGCGAGTGCCACTGGTCATAGCTTGGTGTTTTTGGACAAGTTCACGCAGTATAAAATACAAATATTGGCATTTAATCCAGCTGGCGATGGACCAAGATCCAAATCAATCACAGTGAAGACGTTGCAAGGCTTGCCAGGCCCGCCTATTGATTTAAAATTTACTGATATTACAATGAATAGTTTAAGAGTGTCATGGAATCCGCCAAAGAAACGTAATGGTGATATTATCGGATATATTGTTACATACGAAACAACCGAACAAAACGAGAGTAAGTCAAGTTTAAAGATATTTACTTTTCAAAAAGATTAACAAAAATGTTTTATGCTTGATAGAATTTAGCAAACAGGTGAAACAGAAAGTCTCAACCACATTCCTCAACGTGATTTCTTTAGAGGAACAAGTCACTTACACATTTACAGTACGCGCTCAAACAATCGACTACGGACCCGCAGTTACGAGTAACGTAACAACCGGCCCGCAAGAAGGATCTCCCAGTACGCCCAAAGAATTAGTTCTTATTAAAACTCTGTCCAGTGTCGAATTGCATTGGTTGAACGGCCCTACTGGTAAGGGCCCCATTCTAGGCTATTACATTGAATGCAAGCGGAAAGACGACAATCGTTGGCAGACTGTCACGCGGACGACCAACGGACCCTTGCAGGATTTCACCGTCTCCTATCAGAGTTTACTGCCCAGCACTTCATATAACTTCCGAGTGATTCCCAACAACAAGTATGGTGTGAGCTTTCCGGCGACGTCCGATGAATATGTATTAACTCCCAGTAAGCTGTACTTGGAGTATGGGTACTTGCAACATAAGCCGTTTTACCGACAGACTTGGTTTATGGTTGCACTTGCTGCCATTTCCATTATAATCATTATCACAGTTATTGCCATTTTATGTGTTAAAAGTAAAAGTTATAAGTACAAACGTAGGTATTTTCAGTTTTCTTTTCTTCAAGCTTTGTTAACAGATGTTGTTTTTGTTGTTGCGTTGCTAGAAGAAGCACAAAAAACGTTAGAAGAATCAATGGCGATGTCAATTGACGATCGCCAGGAACTTGCCATGGAGCTTTACAGATCTCGCCACGGTGGTGGCAACTTAAGCAATTTAGGAACAATTAGCAAGCGTGGCACGTTGCATCGCAAGCCGGTGATGCCACCGCCACCATTGGGCAAATCGCCTCCGCGGCCATCACCTGCATCTGTTGCTTATCACTCGGATGAAGAGAGTCTTAAAGGTTACGACGAAAATCCTGATGATAGTAGTGTGACGGAAAAACCTTCCGAGATGAGTTCCACTGACTCCCAGGTAATTATCACTTGCATTTATTGCTTACTCTGCTTATTATGCGTTTGATTTGTGAGTACTTATTAGATTTTTCTTGTAACGTAAATTGTTTTAATTTCTGTTATTCACCGATGTAATTGCGCATTGCAACTGCAATCAATTATTCTTTATTGAAGTGTACCTATGTTGAGTTTCTTGTTTGGTTGCTTATCATCGAGAACGAATGGTACCAATAAAGAAATCTTTGTCTTTCTATTCTTGCAGGTGAAACAAAAAGAAATTATTATTGAAATTGTGACAGGTATTTCGCTCATTTCTATCTTTGCAATGCAAATGCTTCTTATGTTTGTTTCTTTAATTTTCACTCTACGCAAATAAGTTTCATTTTTCAAATGAAGAAATAAATTACAGAATAAATTACATCTTGGCTGATAAAATAAGATTGTATTCTGATGATCAAAAGGATAAATTAAAAATTGGAAGCGGAAAAATACAATTAAACATTAAAATTAAATTAATAAAAGTAAAATATCATGAAATCATTGCAAATTGAATGCACCAAAATATTCTATTTTCATTGCATGTTTCAATATTCATCTTAGATAATTATTAACACACTGACTTTAAAATCGGTCAATTCATTTCTACAAAGTTTTTGAAATAATTTACGAAGTTTCCAAAATTATTCTTAAAATGTCGATCACTTTGTAAATCTCTATAGTACATACCTATATAATTTTGAGCATTTTAAAGTTTATTGCATTAGCACTTTTGAATTGAACATTGAAACATTACAGTAAGAAATTATTTTCAATACTATCATCTATTCGTTCATAAATATTGTTCACCCAGTATATCTAACTTGTTGCTTGGTGTTTTAGGCCTCTGAGAGCGAGAACGAGAGCGTCCGCTCCGATCCGCACTCGTTCGTCAATCACTACGCCAACGTGAACGATTCCCTGCGGCAATCCTGGAAGAGGCAGAAGCCTGTGCGGAACTATTCTAGTTACACGGACTCGGAGCCGGAAGGCAGCGCCGTCGTTAGCTTGAACGGGGGCCAAATCATTTTGAATAATATGGCGCGATCGCGAGCGCCCTTACCCGGATTCTCATCGTTCGTATAGCCCATAGCGTCGTCTAGTTAGCCGAAACTATTGTCTATTATTACAAACAATAAGTAAGTTACTTAGTATTAGTAGTAAGTAAATTTAAATTATTATTTAAGTAGGTTGAACGAAGTTGCAATTTGCAAAGATATGCGAAACACGGTAAAACAAGTAAAGAAGGTAGGAACGTAAATCTCTCAAACTCAAAATAATCGTAAGACTTAAGACAATCGACTATTAAACATAAAGGAAAAAAAAATAGTGCAATTCAATTTTACAAATTATTATTCAACGCGGAAGCTTTCTCATTAAAACAAAACGACGTGAACGCGCTATCATCGAATATTATCTTGGCGGTTCACAGTAGTTAATGTTAATATCAATATTGTTATTAATGTAATTACATAATGAATACAAGAATAAGATGCGAATCGAGTAGTGCCAGAAATATGTATATCGTAATCATAATAATTGAAAATTGCCATTATAATCAAAATACTAAAGATTTAGCTACGTGCATAAACAAATATAGACGACGACGAATATTCAATTCAAATGCAAACTAACTTTAAGTACGCATCTCCTGATTCCCAATTGTAAGACTTCGAATCACGAAATTACTAACATATTTCGTTCTCGGTACCTATATTATGCTAGTAATAGTAATTGTAATAATACCGATGATTAAAATATACACAATGGCAGCATTTAAAATACTAATAGTCCTTTGATATACTATATACAATAAGGGTCATTTCTGCAATTTTACAGGATGTTTTAGTTGAATTCATGAACGCGATCACTCATAAATTCTTGTGTTACAAGTTGTAATGAAACATCCTGTATATACCGTGTACATAAATTAATCAATTCTACAACAACTTTTTGACTCTTGAACTTTTAGACACTGTAACCGGAAGTCAACTATTCTAATCTATCCTTCTAAAAACCGACTCTTAAACCAAATTACACTAAAACTAAAGACAAGACCTATGACAATATTTATTTTTATTATGTGCGCGTCGCATTTATACATTTATTAGACTTGATTTTGTAGATGGAAATTTATTTAACTAGGAAGAGAAATTAACGAACGTTATATTAACTATAGTTGTAATAATTAGTCGAATTCTTATTAGTTCGATTTTAGATTTTTATATTTATTACTTGAAACGAAACTTCTACTTGAACTGAAATATTTCAAATTTCCAAAGCTATTTAATTAGAAAATATGATATTATAATGAATAAACTATAGAAACTACAAGAAGCAATGATTGCAA
Source organism: Leptusa sp. GC000079 (assembly GCA_030264655.1). Lineage (NCBI taxonomy): Eukaryota > Metazoa > Arthropoda > Insecta > Coleoptera > Staphylinidae > Leptusa > Leptusa sp. GC000079. The sequence goes on along the minus strand of JARJDT010024684.1, from coordinate 1,386 downwards.
AGTATTGGCTAATGTATTACACTTGCTGATATCCATATATCATTAATGATTAATATGAATGAATATCAATTTAGATAGCGTGAAAATAACTTAAGGAAAACTTAACGAAAAGGAAGTAACACTTATATAAAATATTAAAAATAAACGATTAAAAAAAAACCAAAAATTCAAGAATAGTTAGCACCAGGGCCGGACTAAAAATTATATGCATTTTCAAGCTTGTCAAGTCAAAGTAAAACTGAAATCCTCGTGGTCAATAGGCTCTGAACTACATACTGAAATGAATTAGAATATTTGTTCGAATCTTAAAATTTTCAAATTAATTTTCTAGAAATAATGAAGAAAAACAAAGAATTAAAAAAATTCGTGATTTGTATAAATTTAAGTTATTAATACGGCAATGAATTTTAAGACTTATCTTCATTTGTGTTTTAATTTGTTTTAACAAATCAATTGAAATTTGCCACAAAACGAGCATGCGGAATTTTAATTTTAAGAAATATACACTGCCTGTAATTTTGTGTCTTATTTATTACTTTATCATAATAATAATTATTATTATAGAATATGTTCAATTGCTATGTTTAACTTTAGTTGTTAAGTAACAAATGTAAAAAAGTAAAACTGTGATTTAACTAATAATTAATCTACTTAACAAGTAACAAGGAAACTATAAAAGAACCCATGAAATTATAAAAATTAAAAAATAAAGAACTTTAAATGAAACACTCTGTATGTAGTTTGTAAATATTTTATTTTTTTATTGCGTTTTGTATTTAACAAATTGTTAAGCTGCTTCACAATTCTTCATCCACTTAGTTAAATTAACATTAATTTCCCCTGCCACAGCACTTTGCTTCAGAGCCGAATACGCGGCAATGTCAACGATGGAGAAGTTGCTAAAGATGAACTGATTTTTGCCAAGCTTCTTATGCAGGCGTTGCATCAAAGGTATGCGTTCTGTCTTTGTCTCAGACCGGCAAATATTGAAGCACACATCAAGCAGAGAGTCGACTTCATAGTCATCTTCATTGTAGTTTAGTGATGTGGTAATTCTTGCCAAATATCTAAGGAAATTTACTTCTCCTTGGATAGGTCTTGGTCCAGTTAACTCCAAATGATTAATTCCAACTGAAATTGCAAGAATAATCAAAAACATGTTTTTATCTCAAAACTACAAATTTTGGCAAAGTTTGACTAATCATTTTATTTTTCTAATTTTTTCAAATAACAAAATTAGAAAGTAGCAAATTAATAATATCAAAAAGCATGGAGCTAGTAAGCTATGAAACTGGCGTTTCACTAAGGAGCGAGCATACATGTGACTTGGGGTACTAGTTGGTACGCGAACGTTAAGATGGCGCTAGAAACTGCATTAACCTGTAA
>JARJDT010024648.1:0-10257 GCA_030264655.1 Leptusa sp. GC000079 | reverse complement strand
TTTGTGATTTAACCAACATTTATTCGAATTTGGTTGGTTAATAAATTGAGTAACCAACCAAAAAAGCTTATAATGCTACCGTCATTGAAATGTCTAACTATTTTTAGTGATTTTGTTGGTTACCTGAATTTATAACCAAAAATTATTCGCAGTTCTATTTTTCAGTAGTCATGTAACCAAAATGACTTCGAATTTTGTTGGTCAATAAATTCATTAACCAACCAATAACCAGTCTATAATCATACAATTTAATTTAATTAGTTTCAAGAAAAAAAACAAATTTTTTCGTCTTTTATGTAGTTTGATAGAAATTGTGTTTGTTTTTCATGCTTCATGCTCTGTTTATGAACAAAGTATTGGAACAAAACCAAAACCAACAACGTAAGTTATCCATCATTCAAACAATATCTTGGCTTGTAGTAAACTTAGTTAATCTTCTAAAATTCACAATGCAATTGTTAATACACATTTCTTCCTATCTTATTTATTGCTGCTTAAAATTAATTTTAAAAATTAATTAATCGGAAAAGTGTGAGGAGAAAAACATCGCCGACTAAAAGACCCGGCTCTTTGTCTGCTTCAAGGTATTTTTGTCTACTAAACTAAAACTTGCCTTTAATTTATCTAAAAACAACAAAAAATAAAAAAATTGCTAATTTAAATTGTTGAAACTTATGAAAGATAAATTTAGTTCTAGAATTTCGTTGGCCAGCAGTAGACAGTCTTTAGCAAGCAGCCGACAGTCACTCGCTGGCAGTAGACAATCGTTGGGAGGCAGCCGAAGCCATTTAGCTTCCCCAAATGTCGATAAACTGGAGGGCGTCGACGTCAGTCAAATTCCCAAGCGGGCATCTTTTGTCGAAGTAATACAAAACTTTGGATTACGTTTTTAAACTTATTTAATTTTTTCATTTAGACGAATTTCGTCGAGATTGGTTGATTGGTTCGTTAATAAGTAAAGTAACCAACCAATAACCAAATAACGAAAGAGCTTTATATTTTATAATTTGCACACTTTTTAAAGAAAATTTGTTTATTTAATTGAATTTTTATAGTGTTTGAATTAGGCGCGATTTTGAGTAGAATTGGTTGGTTATGAACGTGTAACGTAAATGTTAACAGTGGTTATATTTTTCGGTAACTGATTAAATTTCTATTGATTTTTTTTGTTTTAGACGAATTTCGTCGAGACATTAAAACCGCAATACACACCCGGCCAAGCTATAACGTCAACAACGACGCCAATAACTTCTGTTGAAGAGAAACTCAGCAATCTGCAATTCCAGCAAGAGATTGATAACCGCGAGCAGCAGATTCGCGACCTGGGCGAAAAGCTCGAAACGCTGAAAATCAAGCGCCATGAAGACAAGGAGCGCACCAAGGACTATGACAAGCTCAAAATGCAGCTGGACCAGCTGCTCGAGTTCAAGTCGAAGATTATGGAGTCGCAGCAGAGCCTACAGCGCGACCTGCAGCGCGCCAAACAGGACGCCAAGGAGGCGGTGGACGCGCGCGAAGCGCACGCCGAAGAAGTAGCCGATCTAGCCGAAGCCGTCGAGATGGCCACACTCGACAAGGAGATGGCCGAAGAGAAGGCGGAAGCGCTGCAGCTCGAACTGGACGTGTGCAAGGAGCGCCTCGATGAGGTCGCCCTCGATTTCGAGATCCTCAAGTCGGAAATGCAGGAAAAGAGCGGCAGCGTCGACGCCGGCTCGGCAATGTCCAGCTACGAAGTCAAGCAGCTTGAGCAGCAGAATGCGCGCCTGCGCGAAGCGCTCGTGCGCATGCGCGACCTATCCGCGCACGACAAGCACGAATATCAGAAGCTGCTCAAGGACATGGATCAGAAGAGGTCGGAGATTGCCGAGCTGGGCCGCACCAAGGAGAAGCTCTCGACGCGCGTCGAACAAATGGAGCAGCAAATCTCCGACCTGCAGGAGCAAGTCGACGCGGCGCTCGGCGCCGAAGAGATGGTCTTTATTCTCGGCGAACAGAAGCTCACGCTGGAGGAGAAGGTCGCGCAGCTGCAGGAGGAGGTCGCCGAGCTGGAGGCGCTCCAGGAGATGAACGACCAACTGTTGGAGAGCAACTCTGAGATGGAGTTGGATCTGCGCGAGGAGCTCGACATGGCGCATACGGCGCACCGCGAGGCGCTCCGCGAAAAGGAAGCCGCGCTGGAGACGATTGCCGACCGCGAAGCGACCATCAACAAGTTTCGCGATTTGGTGCAGAAGCTGCGCGAACAGTCGCTGGATCTGCAGAATCGGCTCGAGCAAGAGTCGTCGAAACCGGTGTCGGCGCTGCCGGAAATCATGGATTTCAAGAAGATGTTCACCGAGACTAAAGCGCACACGAAAGCGATCGACTTGGAGTTGCGTCGTGTTGATGTCCAGCAACTCCAGCAGCATATCAAGTATCTGACGGCGTTTATGCCGGATAACTTTATGAATCGCGGCGGCGATCACGACGCCGTCCTCGTCTTGCTGCTGATTCCGCGCATGATCTGCAAAAGCGACCTGCTGTTGTCGCAGATACGCGACAAGTTCCCGCCGGTGGAGAAGATTGATCGCGGCGTCATCGTTAAGGGGCACACTGTCGAGCAGTTTAGCTTCCGGTCGCGTCTCTCGTATTATATCTACGCTTTGCAGAGCATTTTAAGTCAGTATAACTATTGCCTAGCGTCGTGCAAAAGCGAAACTCTGCTGAATGTCGGCGCGAATTATATGGAGATGGCGGCGCAGGAAAAAATCATCGATGGGTTTGTCGAACTCGTCAAGCGCAATCAACTCGATGAGAATGTGCCAACCGAATTGTTGGAAAAGTGTGTTAGTTATTTCTACACCATGTACCCGCTGCAACTCAGCGTCGAAAACAAGCTGAATCATACGCAGCTCCTTAATGATAATGTGCGCTTGCTAACTGCCGCGTGCGAAGGCATCAACAACGACGCGCTCGTCATACGCAATCTTATCGACTCGGCGAATGTTGGCGATGTCGGTTTGCTCGCGCAGTTTATTATCACGTCGATTGCAGAGTTGCAGACGCAATTGAAGCTCGTCAAGCGCCGTATTCCGCCCGATTCGAGCGTTAGTAACCTGGGGCTTAATAAAGAGGTATTTGAGAATTTGTACCAGTGCTATCAGCAGGTTGGTAAAATTCTGAAGACCCTACAAGATGTTACTAAAAACGCGGTTAAGACGATTGTCACTGCAGGCGAGTCGGAAAAGGGTTTGCAACAGGATAAAATGAAAGATTTGGCGATTAATGCCAGTGATAAGATTTACGAACAAGATGATTTAGGTCCTGTTCAGAGCATTAAAAACTCTTTGGCGTTTGTTAGCACGCAAATCACACAATTGGCGCAATTTCTGCAGGATAACGAGTACGAAATTAACACTTCGACGCGCAAATCTGACGAGAAACAAGTCCCCACGGTTATCGTGCGTGCTAATCATGTTAAAAAGGAATTGGAGCAGACTAAGACGCTTACGAATAAACTTGAGGCGAAAGAGTCTGATATTAAAGAACTGCGCAAGGCGATTAAGGATAAACAAGAGCAGTTTTCTGAGATGACAATCCGCAAAGAACTTGCCGAGAAAAAGCTAGGTAATGTGAACAAAGATTACGAGTTGACTATCGAAAAATTAAATAGAAAACTTGAAGAAGCTACGAACAACTTGCAAAAAATCGAGAAGGAGTTTGAGAAAACCATGGACTACATGCAAGCTGACATAGACAACTTGGAAACGGAAAAGAACGCCATGAAAGAGAAGCTTAAACATTACAATAAACACACGCATGACAAAACGTTGTTGTCGTCGAGTGATCCCAAGTCTCTGGAACCGACTTTACCCGCTGTTGTGCGTGATTCGCCCTTGTTGCTCCAGGAAATTCAACATTTGCGCACGTTGTTCAACAAGGAGCGCGACGATCGCATGAAGCTACAATGCGAACGACTCGAAAATATTCTCGGTTCATTGAAACCGCTGCCTAAATTCAAAGCTGAGGCGGATGAAGCGGTTGATGGTCTTTACAAAGAGGGCGCTGCACTCAAGCAGGATATTTTGTTGACTCTAGCAACGCCGAAATTCCCGGCGATTTATAAGCTGCAGCCGGAACAGCGCGCTTTTGCATGGCAGAGACATTTCGCTGAGAAACAGGCGAAAATGATCAGTTTGCGGAATAAAGCGGACGCTTTCCAAAAGAAGGTCACTACGGAAAGTATCCGGAGGAAGTTTGGCGGGCAGGTTGAGTCTGATTTTGCTGTGTTTCCCAGTAATCAGATGAAGAAAGCGCTGGAAGAGAGCAAGCCTGTAAATCTTGGGTATATTCAAATGCCCAAACACTTTTGTTCCGGGAATCAAAAATCATCAGTGGTTAACTTACAGCTTGACTTTCAAAATTTGCAAAATGTTTTGAGGTCCCTCATCAAGTAGACACAATTCTAATGATTTTTATGTTAATTCAATTAACTCTTAATAATTTATGTGATAATTTGCTTCTTAAACAGCTTTGCTATTTAAATTAAACATTTGAAATGGAAAATAAACAATTTTTTGTATTTAAAATGGCGGAATATTTGCGGCTCGCTTCTGATTGGTCCAGAACTCGTGTTTTCAACGCGTAGTTGTCTCCGTTAGTGTCACCGTTGCTTTAGCTAGTAATTTTCTTGGGGATTTTTCTTTTAAAAAGTTTAAATTGTTTGAAGTTGTCGAGTTTCAGCCGTTTTAGGTTATAACTAACATCCGTTAAATTCAAGAATTGAAAACGTTAATTGCTCTTTAATTATATAAAACGTTTATCAACAAGTGATAACTGTGTTTCTGATCGAAAAATGACGTCGACAGAAGAGAAGGGTTTGCTTCATATTTTCGAGACAGTATCGCACATTGAAAATTCTATGAGGGAAATAGGCAATCACATGTCTGAATTCCCCGACCAAGAAGTAATAGAAACCTTAAAACAGCAAAGTATGCTCTTGTTCTATTAATGATTATGTTTAATTTGTTGTAACTATGTAGCAATAACTTATTTCTGGCATTATAGGGGACATAATGGAAAAATTAGCAGGAATGTTCAATCATAACATAAGGCCTGTATTGGAAAGCAGGATGCCTTTCACAACTTCATCCATTACAAATTGTTTCAATTCAATTAGCAAACTGGATAACGTCGTGGACGAGAAACGTGAACGTATTAATCGTCTATATGCGGCAAAATTAAAGTTTTGTACACGCATTTACTCGAATTTAAACGAGAAATTAAGTGCTGATCTCCAAACATTAAAAAAGTAATTAAAATTGCTTAAATTAAATTAGCTTAATTAATTTGCTTTTTTATACATTTTAGACAATGTGCTGATTCACAGCAACAAATTCATAGTTTTATAACTTCAAAGGATGAAATTAATCAGATGGAAAACCGTATTAAGAGATATGTTAATGAATTGGCCAAGTTGGATAAAAAATATCCGTGGTTAACAGATGCGGAGATGACATTGCCCAATATTATGCTTGAGATAAAAAAGTTGGAAAATGTCAGGCAGCAACATGATGATTTGCAGACTGAAATTAGCAAGTTTAAAGGTTTGAAGCCTGATATTACTCAAGCTCGCCAACAGCTAAAAATGATTAAAAGCGAATATGAACGGCTCAGTCTTCAAGCTAATAAATTCCGTTAATTTTCCGTTTTTATATTTAGATTTATCAAGTTTATTATGTAGAAAAAAATGTGATTTTATTATAAGATGAGTAACAATATGTATTAAAGTAAATTTTCAAGATATTTGCATTTATTTCAATCGTTTCCTGTTATTTGTTAAAAAAATATTGGTTATTTCTAACCGCAAGTGTAATCGGTGCTTTACATGTGCTTTACCAAGCTAATCTAGGGATTTTTTTAGGGTATTTTTGTTTTAAAATACATTTAAATTGAATTAAGGTTATTTTGAATTTATAATTTATTTGAATCTTTAAAATTTTAAGTAAAAAATTTAATTAATGCATAATGGAAATCGTCCAGAATTTAACAACATCTCCTTTAAGGATCTTGACGACTTTATTAATCAGTGGGTGGTAAGCAATCGCGATTTAGAGACCACATTTATAAACCAAGCACGGCAAGTAAACGAATGCTTTGCACTCGTCGGTATTCACGATCAAAAGGTTTAAATTCGCCATTAATTAACCACTTTTTGCATTTCTCAAATCTTTTGTTTGCAGTGCAATGAAATAAATCGCCTCGTGAACCTTTTGCAACATTTCTATCACATGATTGAACTAAACATGTCGCTTGTTAACGAAAATATGCAAGAATTACAGCATTGCGTTTTCAATTTAGAGAAGAAGACGAAAGATTTATGTGTTTACAAAGACGGAACTGACAAACTTCGTATATCAGTGTAATTATTCCTTCTTTTAATGTATAAAATATCTTATTTTTGAAATATGTTAATTGTTAGTTACCCCTATGCACTTGGAATTAGACAAGCTATCAATGAAATGAGCGATTTTTGCGAGGAACTCTTCGGTATTCTTTGCCAAGATTGTATTACAAATCATTGCGATAATGTTGATAATGTAATGACGAAGATTTTGGACCAACACGTTGTTCAATTAAATGCTTCAGAGACGAAGATTCGACGCATTGAAAACATGTTGCAAGTACTCGACAATAAGTATGAATTGATGAAACTTCATGGTTTTCCTGATTTCAAAAAAATGTAAATTTTTTTACAAGAAAGTAGAAATTTCCGTTGACATTCAACAACCTTTTAATTATCATATGATTATCTTTTACATGTTGCGGTGACTGGCGGGGACTTTTGCGTTTTAAATTTGATTGTACATTCGAGTGAAAACAACAACTCGTCTCGTGATCGTGATAATTAGAAACCGAACAATATTTACTTAGATATTTACACTGGAACTTGAAACATGTTGCTTGCTATAAATTAATGCATTCATTTCGTTTAAATTCAGTTGATAAGTTGTTAGTTTATTGCAAACACGAAAGTTCTCAAGTGAAAAGTGGAAAATGGCGTCGGAAAACTTAAAAATCCAAAGTTTGGCCGTACGAGACATTCGTTTTCCGACATCATTAGGCGCGCACGGTTCCGATGCAATGGTAAAACAAAAACAAACAAATTAAATAGCTTTTTGCAAGCCTTTTATATTTTTAAATGTCGCAAATGAATTGGTTATTTATAGCACACAGACCCCGATTATTCTTGCGCATATGTAACGCTAAAGTTATCATCAGGTTTGGAAGGCAACGGCCTCACATTTACATGCGGTCGCGGCACAGAAATTGTCGTCACTGCAGTAAACTCATTGAAACATTTACTTGTTGGCGAAACAGTCGTCGAAATTTTCAAAGATTTTGCTAAATTTTGGCGTAGTTTAACTAGCGAAAGTCAAATACGATGGGTTGGGCCGGAAAAAGGGGTAACACATTTAGCGACAGCGGCAATAATAAACGCTTTATGGGATTTGTGGGGAAAACTGCTAAACAAACCGGTATGGCGCTTATTGTGCGACTTGGACCCGGAAACACTGGTATCAACCATTGATTTTCGATACATTACCGATGTGATAACACGCGAAGAAGCTGTGCAAATGCTTAAAAAGGCACAAGAAGGGAAAGAATCACGCGTTCAATACTTGCAACAACATGGATATCCTGCTTACACGACTCAAGTGGGCAAGTAACTCAAATTTTGTAATTTAAAATTGCCGATTTTCAATGTTTTGTTAATTCATAATTGTTTATAGGATGGTTGGGATACAGTAATGAGAAGTTGGAAACTTTGTGTCGCAAATATTTGCGCGAGGGTTTCACAGCATTTAAAGTCAAAGTCGGCAAGGATTTAGCCGATGATAAACGCCGACTGAAAATGGTGCGAAACATTATTGGATACGACAATAAACTGGTGAACACACTAATTAATAATTAATTAATTAAACTAATAATCAGTTTTTTACCCAATTTTAAATAATTTCTCTATTTATACTTAAATCAGTTAAATCTTAATTAATTAAGTAATTTGTGTTAGATGGTAGATGCAAATCAAGTATGGGACGTTGAACAAGCAATAAAATGGATGGCGGAACTCGCCGAGTTCCAAATCTATTGGATCGAAGAACCCACATCACCCGATGATATCCTAGGCCATGCACGCATCGCCAAAGAGATGAAGCCGTATAATATAGGCGTAGCAACCGGGGAAATGTGTGCCAATCGCGTCATGTTCAAGCAGTTTTTGCAAGCGGGCGGCATGCAATTCTGCCAAATAGATTCAGCGCGTATTGGCGGCATTAACGAGATTTTGAGCGTCTATTTGATGGCCCACAAGTTGGGCGTTAAAGTATGTCCGCATGCTGGCGGTGTGGGCTTGTGCGAAATGGTGCAGCACTTGCAAATGTGGGACTATGTCGCTTTGTCTGGGACGATGGACGGTCGGTTGATCGAATATGTTGATCAACAACATGAACATTTTGAGCAGAAGCTATTAGTAGAAAATGCTCATTATAAAGCACCCACAGTAAGTTTTTTTTATTGGTTTTACGTCAATGGGTTTGAAATTATTGAGATTTTTCTAGTATTCTGGATATGGGACGACATTTACTGATGAAACTATCCTGAAATATGAATTTCCGGTTGGAAGTGAATGGGAAAGCCTGTTTGCCTCGGGTATTTATTCAGATCCGCGCAAATAAATAATTCGATAGGAAACGAATACTTTTAACCAAAATTTAATGAAAAACGTTTTCTGTGAATTTAATCTTTTCCATCTTAATAAAAAGTTAAAAACAAAGTAAATAGAAAATAATCAGATAGTGAACAAAGGAAATATAAATATTAGAAATTTAAATAAAGCATAAAGTTAAGTAAAACAAAAACAAGTTCAAATAAAATAATTAGGTTTGTTTGGTAGAAAACAGAAACTTATCAAGTTTGCGCTGTTTATGTTTGCCTTTCTCGGCCGGCGACGAATCCGACTTCCTTTTCTCGGAACCAGCCACAGATTTATTTTCCTTTTGTTTATCTACGTCCTCAACACCCGCAAATTTATCCGTTAAACTTAGCGGGTTGTACGTCTCTGGTTTGCCCTTTTTGAGACTCTTGAGGAAAGGATTTTTCGGTTCTTCATTCAATATTGTCAAGTCCTGCTGCGTGATTGAACTTAACGGTGTAGAAATCGATTGCTAAACATAATTTTAATTTACAATTAAAAGTTACAACTAATTAAAAATTAATAAGCAATAATTAAAAGATAAAAGGTAAATAAGTTACTTGAGTAACTGTTGTTTGACTTGGTGAGTTTTTAGGTGTTGAAAGCCATCGATTTCTGGATGCAATTTTCCCTCCACTTGTCAATGAGAGTTTTCTGTTAGGTTTTATAACACTGGGAGTATTACCAGGAGTTGAAACACTAGACATTTCCAAAAACTGAAAATTTTAATAGTAAATTTAAATTAAATAATTTCCAATTTCAAGATTAATTGTTAAAGTTTGAGTTAACTTACGTCTTCTGGGTCATTTTCCGAAGTTAATTTAGTTGCCAATTCAATGAGTTTATCAGCAAGACGCCTTTTCTCGAGTTTGTTGACATATTTAATCCCCAAATTTAAAATTGCCGGGTTTCCCAACATTTCCATCAGTTCCAAAGCACGTTGATCGAAATTATTCTTAGCTGACAACTAAAATTTTCCCATTTTAGTAATTTTCCCTCAACAAAAAAAATAAAATTCCCTACAGCAAACGCCTTTAAAGCATTTTCTTTAATCTTCTTCTCTGTATTTTCAATCTGTAGCGTCGACCAAGTATACAAATTCGCCTCAAGTTGATGCTTTTCAGTCTCAGTGTTCCAAAACGGCGGCAATAACTCAACCTCAGTGAGAGTGGGCGCCGGAGTAAAGCCAGGATACTGACTGCCTTTGCACTTAATCCCGCGCACTGCGCCGAGACTCTCGTAAACGGCGGTAACAAAAAAGTAATCGCTGGGACTTTTAAAGTCTTTGCGCGTATTGCAAAACGGCAACCAGATATTCGCCTGCAAAGGATGCAGGAACAGCATCCCCGTCGAGTCCATAATTCCCGGCGTGCCCACATCCGTGAAGCCAAGCCATTGCACGCACGATTCGGGAGTGAGCGCCGACTTAATGTATCGACTTTCAATCGACGTTCCTTCGAGCTTGACTAGCATTATGTCGACGCATTGGTCGCCTTTGCGCCAGGTGCCCGCGTGGTATGCGA
>JARJDT010024641.1:0-15906 GCA_030264655.1 Leptusa sp. GC000079 | reverse complement strand
GTCCCTTCGCTTCCTGCTGCCCTCGCTTCGCTCGGGCAGACAAAAAGCGGCGGGCCGGCAAATTCAACTTTCTGCCCTAGAGTCACAATATACTATTGTTATTTTAACTTAATGAAGGTAGGCGAAAAAGTACTGAGTGTCTCACGGGATTAAAGTCGTAGTCGCCCTTCGCTGTTTCGCAAACACAGCGGCGGGCGACTACCCCCGATTTTACTCCCTTGTGACACTATATACTATAGTTGCCCAGTGGTGTATAATGGCTATTAATGTAAACAGTGTTGAATGTGGTCATTGAGGCGGTGGGGCGTCCGAATAGCGGCGCGCATGCCGCTGTGGCTCAGTACAATCGACGCTGTGTGAAAGCGCGGTTGTATAGCGACGCCGAAGCCGTCTGCGGACAAAGTAAGTGGCGCTTGCGCCTCGCCGCTCGCGTCTCGGCGCATCTCGGGCCGCCCTATATGGCTTGGCATGGCAATCGCTTCTAATGTATAAGATTACATCTCTTTTTCTCTGGTCTCTTCTAAAAATATCCGCCGCGGACCAACGGCGGTTATTTCGAGAGGATTTTCTATGTGTACATGTTTTCTTTTGATGAGATTTCCATTTTATCAACAATATCCACCTCACTCGCCGGCATTCAGCACAAATAGTCAAGGACCTTTCTGATGTTGGTTCTTTGTATGAATTGTTGCTTTAGACTAGATGAGTAATTTTCGCACGTAGCATGCGTTCGCTGCGGTGATGAAAACGCAGGTATACCAAGCTAAAAATACGCAGGAAACTAAGGTCATCCGCGTGGCAGCGAATTTCAGAATTGAGCTCGAAATTCGATCCATTTTGTTTGAAATGGCAACATACATATTGCTCATTATGTTGGTCTGCAATCGAGTTTTCGCACACTTTGGACTCTTGTGCCAAGCGAATGATTGATGCTCGATTGATATCGGTGGGCAATATAATGAGATGCAATGCAATTAGTCATTTATCGAAATGATCAGCGCATAGCGATCGCATTGTGGAGGCGTCGCTGGTTGCCGTCGGCGTCGCGACGCTCGCACCTTGGAAGGGGAACGTCGTCGTCATGCTCTGGTTTAGATTTCGGGGTGCAGGTTAAGCTCCTTTGGTCAGTGCTTTGGGAGGCTGCAAAGCAATCTCTAGGATACGACGAACGACTCGACGACGCGTCTGTGCGACGGGACGGCCCAAAACGTATCGTAATTGATCGCGACTTAAGTGAGTGCCGAGTGCTGTGAATCGCTCCGTGGAGCACTTCTGCGACAAGAAGTAAGTTTCCACCGCTTTCTTCCAAAAGAGCTTGAGTTTTGTGCGCGCATTCTTGCGGTTCTCACACGTGCGCGAAGTGCTTTTCCTCGAATGTGCGCCGAATGCTGGGCCGAAGGATAATCGACAATCAACATGCGGACCTAATGCCTAAACGGATTACTGATCCTTGATTTTTTTTTCCAAATTTTGCATTTCAATTATTTTAATGTGTGGTGTCGTTATCCTTCGCGTCCATGTCGAAAGATAGCAAGTTTTCTTAGGCAAAAATTTCTCGGTTCTTCCAGGAAGTAGTGAACGTCCATGTTATCAGTATAACAAAGTGAATTAAAGCATGGGAGTGGCCGACGATTTCGCTCCCAGCTTCACCCAGAAGCCGCAATTGCGGCAAGAGGATGATGGCAATCGGCTGATATTCGAATGCCAACTCGTCTCTTTGCCCAAACCCGAAATACAATGGTATCGTAGCGATACACTGCTTGCCGAAGACGGCAGGACCAACTTTAAGATTCAGTCGATTGACACCAACAAGTTCCTCGTCGTGTTGGAACTTGACGATGTCATCGAAACCGATGCTGGCCTATACAAGGTCAAAGCGAAGAACACAATGGGTGAAGTTTCCGCCTCCATCAACCTAAACTTTAGCCGTGAGTACTCGATTTAACCATTATTTCACAAAATAAGCATTGCTTAAGTCGGACTTATGTAGAGGTCCAGCGGACCTTATCCGAAAATATCTAGTTCTTCGTTTTGCAATCGTACCGCCGCGTAAATGTAGGTCTTGGCCTATTTATAAAACAGAATTTCCTCATCTCAGATCATCGGATAATTTATTTCTAATTTTTGCTCCATCGGGTTTTGTTGATGTGAATATCTAGTAACTGTTTTCTATTCTTGCAGCAATGGACGAACCCCGCGAAAAGTAAGTAGTGTACACCCGCGGTAACGTTAAGTTAAGTATGAAAATGCTTTTTGAGAATTTTTTTCCGCGGGCAGCGTAGGCCGCGATGTGAAATTTTGGCATCGCACGCATCGTCAACTTGGCCACGTAACGCCTGCGTCACGGGTCATGTTTCGCATTCTAAAAACGCGAAAGAAAATGATTGAAACGCTGTTTTCCGAATGCCCAACATGACTGCGAACATTTGGCCCATCGTGACTCATCTCACAACTATAATTCTGATGCGTTTTCCTTTCAATTAGACAAATCGATGGCATTGCGCCGACATTCTCCAAGAAGCCTGCGATTCGGCAAGAGGAAGATGGCAAGCGATTGCTCTTCGAATGCAGAATTCAAGCCGACCCTAAACCAGTCGTTAATTGGTTTCACAATACCAACGCAGTTTCAGAGTCTCCACGTCATAAGGTAACAACAATGCTGAAAAGAACTTACCAGCAACGAAATTCTATCAAAGAGGAGCTTTTTTAAGTGTTTGTTTCTGGCAACTAGACTCTGCTCTATTTTTATCTCACACATGATGCGACACCTGCTTCCCAGTTTCGTATAAACTAATCGAGCAATATTTTCAACGTCGTCATGTTATTTAATATCAACAATAACTTTTCGATTCGTAGCTGTAGCAAATTTATAAATAAATTTGGAAAAATTTCGCGCCGCTACAAACTGAATAATGCAATGATTTTGAATTTGGTTTTGCAGTTGAGGATTGACAAAGATGGACACTCGTACTTTGCAACACTTGAAATTCAAAATGTCACTGTTGAGGATGCTGGCAAATATAAGGTGACTGCAAAGAACGAGTTGGGAGAAAGTAATGCGACCATCAGCTTGAATTTCGACAGTAAGTGACCCATAGCAGCTTATTGTTTCCAATGTACAGAGAGAAAGTTTTTGTTTAATATTTCGCGAAAGCTTTTCTTGACGCATTGTAAATTAGTAATTGTGGCTGAAAAGGAACAATGAACACAGAAAAAAATCGCGCCAACTTGAGACCTTGGGGATATTAAGACAGCACTCGTGCACTCGTGTACAATGGACTAACCGACGCCTAATAGCTCAGCTTTTAATTTGCAATTTTGAGTTTTTAACCCACTTCCCTAATAATTAGTGTATTGCGGAGGAGATTTGTTTGTTTGCGCCTCGTAGAACGTACACCACCACAAACACCCCAACAGCCCAACATGCACACTGCCAGCGAGATAGAATAGTTTTGTACAGTGTTTGCTCTTTTTGTGACACTACCATCATGATCCTAACAGCCCATCATCGGACATTTTGAATAATTGATATATCTCGAAACTTAAGGCCATGTTCTTGCATATTGTGACACCTTCTCTTTCAGCGCACCTGTGTACCTACTTGTTGTTGTCTTTTGTTGTAACACTGATTAGGAGGGTTGATTAAAAGCTGAGCTTGGTTGATCGGTGACCATTGTTGTATTTGTGCGAGTGTTGCCGGCTGTCCTGATAGCCTGAAAGCCAGTTTAGGAGAGTTTCTGCACTAGGCGATGAGGCGCCCGTTCCGGAAGACGGCATCAAGCCCACCTTCACCGAGCGTCCCGTCATCCGGCAATCGGACGACGGTAACAAGATCACATTCGAATGTCGCTGCGTTGGCGACCCGAAACCTACGCTCCAATGGTACGCACCCCACACAACCCTAAGACCAAGGTGTACCTATTGTTGCAATTGCAGGTACCACGGCAATGAGGAACTTAAAGCTGGGGGCCGTTTGACGATGACGCTGGACATGGATCAGAAGCTTTACTACATTGCGCGACTGGAGATTAACAACGTCGAAAAGGGAGATAAGGGGGAATACCGCGCGGTGGCGAAGAACAAGTATGGTAATGGTACATCAACCATCAATCTTAACTTTGAAGGCGATGGCAAACCAAAGTAAGACTTTGATTTTGGATAGAGCAAGTGGTTGGTAACGATGAGTGGTTTGCAGAATACCCGATGGCAAAGCGCCCAGATTCCCCAAGAAGCCTACCATCAGACAGGAAGGAGACATACTCATCATGGAATGTTTACTTGAGGCCAACCCGACGCCAGACATTATGTGGTTCCAAGGCACCAAAACGATAACGGACAATTCACGCGTACGCATGTCGCGCAAAGCAATCAGCAAAGACAACTACATGCTTACGCTTGAAATCTCGAATCCGACACGTGAGGACGGCGGCAACTACCGCTGTAACGCGTTCAATAGTTTCGGCGAAAGCAATGCAAACATATCACTTAATTTCCAAGGTATCCGACGCTTTGTTTGCTCTCCTTTTTCGATTTCTACAGGTACCCTTCGCAGACGAGATGGATCTGAGGTGTCCCTACAAACTTGCATGAGCATGGCCTAAATGTACTAGCGCCTTGCCCTTGCCCGTCCCTTAATCTGAATTGTTTGCAGGTGGGGACAATGCGGCAGGATTCCCGCCGTCATTCATCGAAAAGCCGAAAATTATTCCAAACGAAACCGGCACGCTTATTACGATGAAATGCAAATGCAAAGCGAAGCCCAAACCGGAAGTCACTTGGTTCAGGGGAACCACAGCTGTTAAAGAATCGTCGAAGATCAAGATGACGGTAGTTGATAGCGAAGAAGATATTTACGAATTATCACTCGAAATTAAGGTAACCGCCCTATTGTCAAGGATTGTCAGGAACTAATCTTTGTTGCTGGTAGGACCCGACGGGACCTGATGGTGGTACCTATAGGTGCCATGTCCAAAACGAATTCGGCGAGAGCAACGCCAATCTCAATCTGAACATCGAAGCCGAACCGGAACCGGAAGGTGACGGTCCGACTTTTGTCGAAAAGCCAAGAATCACCTCGCACCAAAATGGCAAACTGGTCGTTATGGACTGTAAGGTGCGTGCCAATCCCAAGCCGACAATCGTCTGGTACCGGGAAGGGCTAGAAATCAAAGAATCGACCAAGATCAAGATGAGCTTCGAGAAGGTAAGCGAAGACATCTACTACGTCAAGCTGGAGCTTGTCGATCCGGGCATGGAAGACTCCGGCCTGTATAAATGCAACATCAAGAACAATCTGGGCGAACTCAACGCGAATCTGACGCTCAATATCGAAATCATCCCCGTCATCAAAGAGAAGCCCAAAGTCATCAAGATTGTCAAGAAACGCACCATCATTGTTGAGTGCAAAGTGCTCAGCAAATTCGAACCCGAATGTACCTGGTTCAAGGAGAGCTCGGCTGTCAAGCAAAGCAGCAGACATAAGGTTCTCATCGAACAGGTCAAAGATGGTGAGTTCGCTGTCAAATTGGAAATCAGCGAAGTGGAGACCAAAGACAAAGGATCATATAAATTGGTCGCCAAGAACGAGAAAGGTGAAGCTATTTCACAGACGGTTGAGGTTACCGATCTGCCTCCGGAGGAGAAACCCAAAGGAGAGAAACCCAAACTTAGCAAACTCACCAATGTGTCCATTGAAGAAGGAAAATCGGCTGATTTCATCTCAAGCCTCAAAGTATCCGACACATCTGTCACCATCGTTTGGTACCACAACACAACCATCATTCGTGAATCAACCGATATCAAAATCACTTTCGATGGATCAGTTGCGCGTCTTAGTATTACTAGGAGCAAAGTGACCCAATCAGGTACCTACAAGGTGGTTGCCAAGAACGATTTCGGGGAGGATGAAACCGTAGCTACCTTGACCGTCTCCGAAAAGAAGGAAGAGAAAAAGAAGGAGGAGGAGAAGAAGGAGGAAGAAAAGGTAATTGTTATTGTTTATTTTTGTATTTTTTGTAATTGTCCTTGTTTTGTACCAACTAACACAGAAGGTCGAAAAGAAAAAGGAGGAAGAAAAGAAGAAGGAGGAGGAGAAGAAAATCGAAGAGAAAAAGGTCGAGGAAAAGAAGATCGAGGAGAAAAAGATAGAAGAAAAGAAAAAGGTCGAAGAAAAGAAGAAGATCGAGGAAGAAAAGGTAAGTTTTGTTACTGGTTTTGTTCAACCATGTTTATTGTACAAAATTGTTATGTCAGAAAGTGGAAGAAAAGAAAGTCAACGACGTGGCTAAAAAGAAGGTCGAAAAGAAAGAGGTACCTATTGTCTGCCATGTCTATATATGTTTTTATAGTTTGTCTTTGTTTAATTGTGCAATAGGAAATTATCGAAAAGAAAGCAGAAAGTCGACGTAGTTCCATACAGAAAGTAAGTATTGTCAACCCCCAAAAAATTCGTTACCAAAAAAATCTGTGAATAGGTCGAAAAAGTTGAATCCCGTCGAAGCTCAGTCGTCAAAACGGAAGAAACCATCATCCAAGATGGCGACGTTAAAACAGCTAGTCGCAAGTCTTCTATCCAACATGTATGTCTTTTGGTTAAATGTTTCAGTCTCATGTTATTGTTGTCCTTGTGCCACTTTTTACAGGAACAAGAAAGTAAGACTGAATCTAAGACCACTATTGTAGAAGACAAGAAGAAAGTCAAGAGCAAACTTGAACCAACTCCCGAAGCGGTAATTATATTCCTACCCCTTACCAAAAGTCCCACTTAGATGATTTTTAATGGTGTTGTTTGATAAACGTGTGAAATTTATTAGAAAACACCAACCACACCAACAAATGACATTGAATCCAAATTCGCCAAGGCGACCGCGGATGAAAAGGCCAAAACACCGACGATAAACGAACCGGAAACACTCAAACCCACCGAACTCAAAAAGCCCGGGGCTAAACCCGAACAAAAGACACCGGAAATTATTGTGCCAGAACCCGAACCAAAAACTATTAAAAAACGTGCCAGTTTGGGCAAGGTATACACACTACATTTTTCTTTAGTACTTTTAAGCAACTTCTACTAGTCAATAACGTGACAAATTCTTTATTTCTCTTCTATAATCACACACTCTTTTTCTTCACTCTTTATAATTTCTATATTCGCCATCAAAAGGTCCGATACGACCCAATGGCTTTTGTACCTGATCTTGAAGAGACTGAACAGGAACAGCCGATACCTACCATCAACATACCAGAATTAACAGTGGTAAACACACAAACTCGATGTGAACTTGACGTAGACCAAACTTAACCAATTCACAATCATTCTGTGTCATTGCATTAACATTTCTGCTTGTACTTCTTGGTTGTTAACACAAATGTAGATCATGTGAATTTATTTGTGGACTGTAATCATCGATTGGATGCATTGACAAATGTTGGGCACTAAGCTAATCTATTTCTGTTTGTGTTTCATGCAATGTGTTCCTGTCGTGTGTCCAATGTGTTTCGCACCGTGCATTATGTATGAGTAGAGCGAGGAGAAGACCGCCGAGAAAGTGAAACTGGTAAGTAAAATCATCAGCATATAAGAGACCTGTGAATTTTTTGCATTTTGCACATTTTTCCTCACTTGGCATTGTTTGCACGTTTTTCGTCTGCAATTTTTTTCTCAAGCCAGAGGGATCTAATAGTAGCATAGCTAGTTGACTTTTATAAAAGAAACTCGAATATTTGCATAGCCGGCTGTCGATAGTGCGACGCTCAAACGCATTCCGCCAAAAGCAACAAAAATAGACTCGTTCTTAAATGTTCAGTTAAAGCCTGTCGTGCGTGATGTTAAGCAAGCTGAGCAGGCACAGCTCGAACATGATTTGAAGGTAAAACTTTTCAACCGTTACCAAAACGGCGCATTTCAACGTCAACTTCTCTTCCAACCAAACTCAACTGTCTGAATCTTCCTCATTTTTCTGAGACTATTTTCAACTATTCTGCAATTCTTTTTTATCTCATGTCTATTTCTATGTATATTAACTTTTGGCCCAGCTCACTTTTCTATACTCTTATACATTTAGATATTTTCTATATTTGACTTTATTCTTCGTGTTGTGGCCCTCTGACGTAACAAAAATCCTGAAACTCTGCGACTCTTGCACTGGGGACACGATGATAATATGCTGTGTTTGCAATGAATGTTTAGAAGACCACTGAGAAGAAGCAGATCATCGAGAAAAAGACGTTGAAAAAGGGCGAGGCCAAAGAAGCGGAGTATGAGTTGCCCGAAATTGACGACTATGAACGGCCGGTGCTCGAAAAGTACGAGAAAGGCCCCGGTTACGAATACGGTGGCAGGGAAAAGACCAAATTGTCCAAGGTGAGAGTCATACTTGCTTGCATCCAATGCATACGATATTCCGCACCACGAGAGATAATTAAAACCGCGCGCGGATATTCTTAGCAACAAGTGATCCTAATCAGCAAACATTTATAATTGCGGCTTTTATAGCGCCGACACGCTCGTAATATTTCGGTCGCAGCTTATTAAAGAATCAAATGTTCGAGGCGTTTTTCGCAATCCGAGACGCGCATCGCGCCAGTGCCCATCAGAAATTTGCTTCGATCGGATCAAATAGATTAGTGCATTTGGCCCGCTGCATAACTATCATTTTGTGTTTGTGATGTTAGGATAAACCATCAGTGCCCGAGATTAAGAAGCCTGAGATCAAGAAGCCCGAAACGCCCAAGATCGAAATTCTCAAGGAAAAGTCCCCGGAACCACGCAAAGCATCCTTGGCGCCCATTATTCCGGGTCAAGGCAGCCGCCGTGGCTCATTGATTCCTCCGGAGGAAATGGGCAGGAGGGCCTCGATCATCATCACAGACGAGGTACGACCACTTTCAGGACTAACCATTTACCTACATTCTCAAGGAGCAACACTTAATTCTGTATATCTATCTATGAATATGTTTTTGTTTATGTGCGTATCCATCCTGCAAGTTACGTGAACGCGTTGATTTTTGCAAATGTTAATCATGTAATATGTCCAATAGGAGAATAGGAAGCTGCGTCCGGGAGAAGTGGTCGATGACAAAAAGGTAACCACCCGTTGAACCGTTGATCTGTTAGCATCGTCAATTTGTGCCTAGCATCGTTTCTCCAAACTTTCATTGTTTCAGTCGAAATTAAAATTGTGCTTGTCTTTTTTCACAAAACTTACACGCTAATATCTACTACATACTAGGTGTGCATCGCTCGTCGCAGGAAGCGCATGCAAATTTCAGCGCAGCGATGCACATCGACAAACACATTCATTACCCATACCCGAAAACATTTAACACACAAATTGACACACTGCATTCGATTTAGAAAGCTCCAGTTCCGGGCTTAGCAAGCGAAGCCAACGATAAGTTGTTACTTGGGATCACGAGTGTTACTGCTCGTCCTTATTACGCAAACTATTTACACATTTGTCTTATTTGATCGCAGGGTGGCAAATTGAGACCTGGTGAAGTGCTTGATTCAAAGGTGTGTTGGTATAGACGCGTTTCGCCTACCGTTTTGCCTACTTTTTGGGGTTTTTTTCTAACATTAATTAAATTAATTGAACAAACAGATTTTGATTAGAGACTATAGTGTCATTCAAGTATTAATTGTTGATCGTTTTCTATCTTAAAGAATAGAGGCAAGAGACCTGGAGAATTGCAAGTGAGTTCGTTGGATATACAGGTTAGCAAAAAGCAGGGCGCAAAATTTGTAGAATTGCTGTTTCTAAAAAGGCCCACAAAGCCACTTCATGTATGTGATTAACTTTTAGAGAATTTATCTTTCAGCATAATGTGATTAAGTTGTTACCCATACATGTGCCAAATCTGTATTTAAGCCAACGCCAAAAGCATTTATTGTCAGAACCAAACTGCAATCTTGTGATTAATTCAATTCTATGTTTAAAGTATATAATCAAATATCAGCCAGGTTGATGAAATTAGATTCTAGAACGTAACAAATTTGAGCTAATTTGATTTTTGTAGTTTTGGGGTAAAATTAGACGGTTTTCCAAGTTGTTTTTTTGTGGTATTTTTGCTCATCATCATGAGATCTGACCGATTACCAAGACAAATTGTGATCTCTCGTACATTTATTCGTACTTAAAATGCAACGTTAACCAAATGCGCTTCGCCAAATTTGTAAACGCTTCAAATACTCAATGTGTTAAACAACATGGCATCAAACACTAATACCTAAAACAATTAAAATGAACTACTTCATAATTGTCATTTTGGAATTGCTAAAAAATACTATTCAAAGTGGATACTTTGATGGTGTCTAATTGCGGTCGTTTAACAGCGCCGCAAGAGTACCGACGTCCGCAGACCAAGTATCGCCGACATGGAGGACTACATCAATAAGGCGTCGACTGATTTGAAACCATGTGGCCCATCTGGTTCGCCGCCAAGCATCGTCCACGTTGAAGAGAATTATTCGGCCGTTGAAGGTGCGCTTACCATTTCGATGGCGCAGTGCCAACATTGATTTTTCGTGCTCTAGATTCAAACGGTTACATCCAGGTGCAAGTCGAAGGCGACCCTGTGCCCACCTTCAAGTTTTACAAAGGTGTTGCGGAACTCATTGAAGGAGGCCGCTTCAAATTTATCACCGATGGCGAGCAGAATCTCATCACTTTGTGCATCCGCAAGACCAAACCCAACGATGAAGGACCATACAAGATCGTCGTCACGAATATTCACGGCCAAGATTCCGCCGAGCCTGTACTTTACGTTTCCGGTCAGTTGCACCACACCACTCGCCTTTGGGTACCTTTGCTAATCTCTCGTACACAGATTCTAGTGGTATGGACTTCCGCGCCATGCTGAAGAAGAGGAAGTATGCCAAATGGGGCGAAAAGAAGGAAGAGATCAATATTGATCTTAAAGAAACTGAGAAACCAGTTCCAGCGCTCAAGAAAGTAGAACAGGTCAGTTTCCCAACTGGTGGTTTTGCCCCCCCCCCCCAAGACATTATTTTATTTATGCAACTATTTTTCGCGCCCATTTTTTTATGATACTCCTCATGGCCATTAAATAACCACGTGTTTAAATATGATGCTTTGAAAGCATTTGTAAACCAATGTTGACACTTTTTTGCCGTTACTTATAGTCGCCTAGGCATGGCATGGTCTTGTCCGGATGGTTCGTTGACGGCGATAATATTTGTATCATGGTGGATGGTAATGTAGTCTTGGAGGTGAAGGCGGACAAGGGTGGCAACGTGAACTGGGGTTGGATACAGGTTGGACAACCGATGCAACAACGATCCTTCCTTTGTGACCTCCTCAAATTCGGATCTAAAATTCATACCGTCGAAACACTGATAATGTTTCATAATAGTTATATAATGATGCGTCTCCATAATGATAATATTAAACAAATAACGATAAACTTAATCAATAATATTGATTGTGGCCACATTTTACTTTTGTGTTTTTCTTTGAGTTTTGTTGTTCATTTGACATTTTTAGGGCTGATTTTTCAGTGTCGCCAGCCAGCAGAGGAGTATTGTCCCGTCCGTTTTCTGGTGTTTTGTCCAGTTTGTCCGATTTGTACTGATTTCTTTTTTTGGGTTGCTAAATACTTAATTATGAACACATTCTTTTTTTCTGTACGTCCTGTCAAGTGCAATTGTGGTATAAATGGTGAGCGCACTTTAATATGAACTTACTTCGCTTCAAACTTTGACTAACTAATTTTATGTGATCAACAACAACACTTGTAATACACTTTTCAAAAGCAAAAAGCAAGTAAGTTTTACAACAGACATGAGACTTGTGTTCATTCAGGTTTGCCAACACTTGAGACCGAACTAACGCCAACAATATGATTTTCGCAGATTTGTGGCTCTTCGCAAAAAAAGTTCAATTTAGCTGGTGCGATACCAGATTGGCCAAGGCTCAAAAGACGCGAGGTTTAAATATTCGCATGAACAATTTATCGATGTTTATAGCAACCAATATATTAGAGTTTATTATATTTTAGAAGTGACAAGTTGATTTCAATGTTATCTTGTGGTGTGTCGCTTTCTCGCTATCGTGCTTTATGCGTCTTGGAGACTCATCCTTATATCTTATCAACAAAACTAAAGAGGTGAATAATACACAAGCACCTCGTAATCACTCTCTATGTGTTCTTTCTTATTCTTTCTTTTCTTTCTTTCTTTCTTTCTTTCTTCCATATTAACAAACAAGTAGATTGTAGACTGATTCGTTATAAAAAGTCAAAATTTTCTCAACTAATTTTCCAATCTAAATCTTTCAATACAATGACTAACTCAGAAACCTTAGTCATTAATCTTGTACAGAGGCTTAGGTTGTCCTGCTTTCTAGGAAGTTTTTAATATCCGTCGTCGTCCTTCTCTGGATGAAATGATAGGCGATGATTGGCCGTCGCTACTTCAAACAGAACATCCAAAGGTTGGCACTCAAATAAAATCTCTCTAAGTTCTAAGCATTTGAGTTGGATTCATCAATAATTAACATGAAACAAACAAAAAGCAACCAATCGACCAAAAATTCTGCTTCTTTCTAATCCAAACGCCAAGATTAATCACTTTTTGCTGATGCAGTTTTCCGAATTTCTTTGCGCTTAATTTTTGGCACAACTATTAAACGATTCTATAATTAAACGCCATAAATAAAAAATGTCTTCAAACACATTTCACTAACATACTCGTGCATGCTTCAAGTGTCTAATAAGCCAACTTTGCGAGAATGAGGTGCAAGTGCAATGAATGAAAGACATAGCAAAAAGAGACATCTCCGATAATATCTTTGTGTTTATGTTTCTCTCCTGAGTTGTAGTTTTTGTTTGTAGTTGACACCAGTTTCTTCCCGACGGCCATCACTAGCTGAACTAATACCAGACTGGCCTGTCTTGCACCATTTCCAAAAAAAGGAGGTTGGATGTTATGCGGAAAAGAAATGTCGTCCACTAGATGTTTAATTGATGCACGTTGTGATTTTGCCCCAAGAGACTCTCATCAATGTCACCGCTGTATTATATGTCCCTAGCTTTATTTACTTCTAGCACCCGCTAATATTCACCAATCCAAAATAGCTGTTGTTGTCTGCACCGACGATGAACAATCATGATGATTAAGATTTTTATTTTTGTCTTCCAGATTTTTCAGATTTTTGGTATTAATCATCAATTTTTGGATTTTCACCATTTATGAATTCGTTGCACTATGTACACGAACAATTTTTTATACATATCTTGATGTTGTCTTGTTGTTGCGAATCATTGCACAGTGAAAAACGCAAATTGATTTGGGGCATTTAAATGATTACAGAAAAAGGAAACTTTCTTGAAACCTCTCATCGATCAATTCGCCAAGGAAGGCAAGGATAAGAAGGTAGTATTCGACGCCAACTTCTCCAAAGGAAATTGCAAGCCGAAATGGCTCTTCAAGAAGGACGTAAGCTCGCTGGACCCAATGCAAAATCGCACTAATTTATTTCATCCCTTAAACTTGTTAGGAACTCTTCCCTGGTTCAAAGTACAAGTTCAAGAACGAGAACGATGCCTACGTTCTGATCATTATGAACCCCAAAGTGGAGGATACAGGCAAGTATACAATCGAAATCGGGGGTGTTTCAAGCACAGGTTTCTTGAACGTCGACGAACCGGACCCGATTTACACCTTCACCAAAGCGCTGAAGAAGAAGTACGACGGATACACCAAACACGAAACTGTCCTCGAATGCCATGTCAGCTCGAATATGGCCGTTATTGGTTGGTACAAGGGCGAGATCAAGCTTGAAGATGGCGACAAATACTCCATCTCCAAGGACCTTTCTGGTAAATGCTCCTTGGTAATCAAGAACGGTGTCCTCGAAGACACCGGTGATTATTCTTGCAAACTTGAGAAACAAACCGAAAATAATATCACGGCAACCAAGGTGTCCATCACCGAATATCCTTACAAGTTCGTCAAGGTCCTCAAACATCAACAACTTCTTGAGAAAGAAAGTGTTAGTTTGGTCTGCGAACTGGATGATGATGGTGGAGATGTGAAATGGTACAAGGGTGATCAAGAAATCTTGGGTGATAAGCAAAAGGTGATTTCCAAAGATGGCCGCAAACGGAAACTGGTCATCAAGGATGCGAAGATCACTGATGCTGGCTTGTACAAATGCGTGAGCAATGCTGATAAGACCGAAGCAGAGTTAGTCGTCAACTATCTCAATAGATTCAACAAGAAACTCAAGGATACGGAAGCTATTGAGCGTGATAAGCTCATCCTTGAAGTTGAACTACAGGATAAAACCGCCCCAGCCGATTGGACCTTCAATGGTAAACCAATCGAAACATCTGAACGTGTTGAAATTAAAAACCTCGGTGGTGGAAGACATCAACTTGTCTTCAATAAACTGGAAATGCAAGATGATGGCGAGATTATGTGTGAGTCGGGCAAGTTGCAATCATCCATGAAGTTGTCTGTTAAGAAGGGTGAAAGCAAACCAATGATTGACTTCCCCTCAACTTTCGAAGCACCTGCTGCGGCTGTTATCCTCATGGATGTTCCCTACACAGGTACTGCTCAATTTTCCCAGTTCATGTCAAATATTAACGTTTTTTCTTAGTTGAGGGAACTAGGCAGACACCTGTTGAGGCCAAGATCATCAAGGATGGCAAGATCTTGCCCCTTAAGGAAGTTGACGTTGTCATTGGCGAGAACAAAATCACCTACAAGTTCAAGAAGCCTTCCCGCGAACAATCCGGGATGTACCAGATCAAGTTATCCAATGCCCAGGGCGAAGATGTCAAGGATGTTAACATCATTATGCAAGAGACGCCCGCTCCAGCGGAAGACGTCGATGTCATCGAAGTCTTCCAGGACAACTGCAAGGTCAAATGGAAGAAACCCAAGGATGATGGTGGTGCACCAATTGCTCATTATATCGTTGAGCGTCAAGACATCAGTCTTAAAGGTACGAATTGTTTCTTGCAATCTTTGTTAAATGTTTCCCACAACACTCATTTTGTTGTGTTGTCTTGTGATGTTCATGTGACGACAGTGTTTGTCTTTGTCTATAGCCGGATGGGATAATGTGGGCGAAGTACCAGCTGGTTCCGAATTGTGTTACAAGGTCGAGGGCTTAATCCCCAGAAAAACGTACAAATTCAGAATTCGCGCGGTGAACAAGCTTGGTGCTGGTGAACCAGCAACGTTCGGTAAACCGGTCTTAGCTAAAGATCCTTGGGATGAGCCCAGCAAGCCTAAGAACGTCGAAGTTGTCGACTGGGACAAGGATCATGCGGACCTCAAGTGGGACAAACCAGATACTGATGGTGGTGCGCCAATCACTGGATATGTCATCGAGTTTAAGGACAAGTTCGGCCAAGAGTGGTCGAAGGGTATTGAAGTGTCCGGCGACCAGTTTACTGGTACCGTTCCTGGGCTGAAGGAAGGTTCGCAATACGAGTTCCGCGTACGGGCCATTAACAAAGCAGGTCCTGGTGAACCAAGCGATGCTACTAAACCAATTATTGCTAAGTGTCGCTTTGTCAAACCATACATTATCGGTAATGACCTCAAACCGATTATTGTCAAGAAGGGACAAGTAATTAAGTACGATATCAAGTATGGTGGTGAACCCGAACCGGAAGTAACGTGGCTCTTGGAAAAGAAAGAAATCAAACAAGATGCTGAAGAAAGAATTACTCTCGACAAATATGACCGGAATACAGTCATTACAGTGCGCAGAACCACACGTGCTGATAGCGGCAAATACATTTTGAGGCTAACGAACAGTTCAGGTACGGTTGAAGGTATGGCAGATGTGATTGTACTAGATAAACCTACACCACCGAGAGGACCACTCAAAATTGAAGAAGTCCGTTCAGACCACGTCACCGTCAAAT
>JARJDT010024623.1:0-15663 GCA_030264655.1 Leptusa sp. GC000079 | reverse complement strand
TAGGCACTTTGGGTGTCGGGCAGTAAATTGAATCTTCTTCAAATTGTCTATCGTTTGATGTAGTCATTTATAAATTTGGGTAAAAATTGAATGTGCTATCATGAAAAATGCAATTGCTCATTAAAGTGCAATTATTAGGCTGAAACCAACCAAGTATGCTAATTGAGCATGTCTATCTGAAAGTACATCTCCTAAGCGTTCTAACGATGGTATTAGTTTTGTTGTGTGTTGACTAGGACGCTAGATATAATAGTTTCAAAATTTGTAATTTTGTACCAAAAGTTGTTGCTGAGATTTTGTAGCTAACTTCACACAGGTGTAATAACTAGGTACTTACAAACTAAGTCGAAAACAAACAGTTACAACAAGCTTTAAACAAATGCTCGTGTTGTGTTTAATAAGACCCAGCATAACTGTTAATGAGGTGTTGATGCAGAAAATTTATTACACTATAAAACGAGTCCAATGAAAACATACAAGAGGACGGATTTTAATGCGCCAATTTTTTCCTCACAAACTATCAATACTTTTTCTAGTTTGCATTAAGAGCTCCATTTTATTGGCGATTTTGGTTTGTGTAAGAACGAATTAAATTAGAAACGACGCAAGTTTAAGCTGGAATTTTCTTTGGTGTTCGGTGAATAGAATCCATGGAATACATGGAATAATAGTGACGGACATTAAGTTACGTATGAACAAATGTGTTCGCCGTTTACTAATTAATTTTTGTATACATGCACATTTAAAACTAGTGGCTACTATCGTCCGGTACACGCAGTTAATTATAATTTTAAACGGTGTTAAAGCAATTCAACGTTTGCATCAGTGATAATAATAATGCGCAAACCTACTTGTACATGTGCGTCGTAAATCAAAATGTATTTTAACGATGATTGCAGCAAACGCACATTCAGATAGCACATCCATACCTGCAAATATCCATCCTATATGCATTTATTTAAACCTATAAAGTGAGGAGTTTATTTTCGGTCGATATTGTTAATATTAATGAGTTTCCGAAATGAGCTGTGCGCACATAACGAATAACTACTGTTTCACTTTTATTGCAAATGGATACATAATTCAAGCGAATGCGCCTAAAATGCAAAATTAATACGTTTTTATTAAAAGCTTTGCTAGAATTTGTTTCTGCTTTGCTTTTGCAAATTTGCACAACGCAATTTATTACGTTGACAACACACAAAATAAAAATGTTGTTAATTAAAAGCAGCAATTTAATTTATACAGAATTTCAAATGTTTCTTGAGAGCGACGTACACCTGAAGAAAAAAAATACGCGCGGTATTTTTTTTATTGGGTGCATTAAAATGTTTGAAATATTTAGAGTCCGCTCTTTTCGTCTCGTCGTCGTTTGCTTTGATCTAATAAAAAAAATTGTTTCAACTCGCCGTTGAGAGTCGACATCATAAGCGACGCGATGACAATATTAATATTCAAATATTTGCCTTCATTATTTCGGTGTAGTTCTGGCATTTTTCCGTAATCCATGGCTACACTCAAAGCTTCATTTGTACTTTTTATTTTTCTTGTTTTCCCAAAACTGACAAATAGTATAAAAGTTTCAAAAATTCCAAAAATAATTATTCTTAAAAAGAAAACTAGCTTTGTGCAACGAACAAACTATAGCTATAATACATTACATATAGACCATTTCATTTGCATACCTAATAGCGAGTATTCAACAGAATGCGTTGGTAAGTTTGCCAACGAACATGGCTCATTTGATAACAGATTTTCTTGAACACTCTTTATGATGTATACAATATGGATATATTAATGTGTGTGCATAAGTACATATTTATCCAAGAGTGGTTTCTGTTATACATATAAGCAGATGTATATTTTCAACTACATCTACAAACAGAAACATCTGTGTACAAACAGTCGCGTTTTGTATAATAATCTCTCTTTCATTCGAAAAAACTTAAGGCCGTTCAATGAACTTAACTTCAACATAACGCGTTTCGGTTTACATATTATACAATACCAACAAAATATGATATCGTATAACATAGTTCTTTAAGCGATAAATAATTAGGTTTCAATTTTCACACAAGCTCCCACATAAACAAATATGAATATAAAGGAAATATCAATGACACATCAACATAGCAACACAGCGAACTAATTAGAGGCAGTCGACCGAACAAGACGATGGACACATGTCCTATATTAAACAATTTCGAATCTAAAGAATGTTTCTTTATGAAGAATCCAAATATTAACAATATAAATAATGTGGGTCAACAGTTTGTGAGTAATTTATTTTAATATTTACCAAACGGATTCATCATTTCAAACTGAGCTTTTAACTGATCCGATTGTATTGAATTTTGCAACTCGGTTTTAGTACTGTTTAAAACAATTTTTATTTCTTGTAATTCCTCTTTTTAACAGCATACATCACAATATATTTTATTGCCAGGAATAGGATGCAATTTAATGAACTTTTAACTTAAACTTAACGGTCATTTTGGTAGTAGTTAGCTGGAGCTTTCGCTTGGGTCGTATTATCATCAAAATGACGAATGCATGAGCCGTTTTCAATAATACACATTTATGCAAGACAATGCATCGATCATTAACTGGTGAATTGTTTTATTTACAGTTAGATCTTGAATCATATATTTATATGAAAAGTAAAATGAGTAACAGATAAAATGAAAGTTTGATAGTATTTGTGTTGAAAGCGAACAAATATAAAATTAACTCGCTGCATTTTAAGGTTGTCTTATAATTATAGTAATTTGAGAATTAAGGGCAAAAATATAAAAAAGACAAAAGCAGAAACCTTTAAAACAATAAACCGATAATTATACTTGTGTTCATGTGTAAACAGAAGCGATTATGTTTACATTTAGATTTACCAAGTGCGCTTTAGCAATTACCATCCATGCATTGTGCATACAGGCATCAGTATATATTAGTGGTAGCACTTTATAGTTTTTCGTAACACTCGGTAAGCATTTGTGCGGTGTAAAACGTTATTGGTCGTAAAGCGCAACTGAACCAATTCTATTCTTTATTGTTGAACATAAACATTCCGTTACAAAAACGATAACAATTGACGAGGAGCGCGTACGGCCACAACAGCCTCTTTCCATTCCTGTGTACAGCCATACATACATCCTTGCTAACATAGCAACATATGTAAGTGAAGTAGTTAGTCAGGACACGCACACTACTTTTTCACAAAAAAGGACAACGGTTGCCTTGTTATCTAAGTAGCTGAAGTATGTCATATCCGCAAATATTAAGTGGATACTCAAGTGCGCGCAATATTAGTCAAACAACTTCAACGAGAGTCGGAAGAAGAAATTATTTTTTCATCTCAAGTACTACATGTTTTCTCGTTTACATGAAATGAAGCGATGAAGATATTAATGCAATGCCGCTTTGAGGGGAGATAATAGTTCAAGGTGTTAATGTGAACTGTGAGCAAATAAAGGTGCACCGACTTGAGTAAATAATTTCAACTTCAACAACAGCAATTCCTCTAAAGTAACGACGTTTTGCAATTAATAATTCGAAGGCAATGTAAATATTTTCATTTACGGCGACTACTTCCAGACTATTCAATACAATAATGGTCTATGAGCCGGCGAGCCGCCTGTTTATGGCAGTTTCGTTTCAAATTTGTTCGCGCAATACCTTCGATAGACGAGTTGAGAAAGTGCATGAAATTCGGGCACGAAATTGTAAATTGCAAAATACACATTTCCAACAGCACAATATTGGCGGTTTCGTCAATATTTGGACGTCGTTGTCGATGGATGGATGGAAGAGGAAGAAGCGATGTGCCGAACGTGCACAATAGCAATCAGTTGTTTGTGTTTACAACACATATGCTTAGATCTAGCATGTATTGCACACAATTCGGTTATTCATTGCCTGTTGTTGGCTGCATGGGATATGTTAGTATTGTGTGTTCTTCGGGTTGGCACGAGCGTGCCCAACTTTGTACGCTATGCCTTGAACTTTCCAAGCGAAGTGAAATAATCTAAATTATTTTAATGCCACAGAAATGCATTCGATTCGAAACGAAGCATTTAACGACGTTTCGTGCCTCGCATTTGAAATCATAACTATTTCATTATTTCTTAATACTATCTTGAAACCATCACGTTTGCACCAACGACTCAGGACGACTATAGCCTAGGACTAAGAAGAACTCTAGAAACGTAAATGTGCTTCATACAAATGCAAAGAGTCACCAGCACTCCAAGGCAATTCCAAAGCCAACAGCCAAATTCAACGAAAGCATACAACAATATTCGAAGACGTCTGCTTTACTCACACAACTTTTCGACCATGCCATTGCCGACACCACCACATAATACTATTCATATGCAAGTCTATAGATATATGTAGGTTGTGAAGTGAACTAACATAGTTTAATTTCATGTAATATGAACTCCAAAGTCAGCACATTATCTGCATCTAACTCGTTGGAATTATTCATTCCATAATGCAAAGCAGTTTAATGCTATATGCTTCCGAGTTGAAAGTAATTTCTACAGTTTCAATAAATTGTACACCACCTCTAGATATAGAATATTACAATATTAATATGCGTTGGTGCTGATTATAAATTCACAGCTCATCAAATCAAAAGGACTTTGAACATTCATCGTCGTTTTCTGGGAAAATGCAAATATCAATAATGCTATACGAGTATTAAAATTATAACACAAAATCGATTCAAATGTAACATGAAATTTTAAGCATTAACTAAATGTTTCAAAGAATAGCATTATTGATGAATGCACTTGGTCGGCTGACGAGAAAAGTGAAATGATCCTTATTATTATGAAACTCGACCAAATAACACGTAGTAACAACTAAGAAAGCATAATTTTCAGATATCAATTTTGTCTTCTATAAGTGAAGCAATTAAAGTTTAATTTAATGTATTCTATCTTTTGTGTCCATCATTGTTTTTTAAACCAAATTGAATCAATAGCAATTATTAGGACCTAACCTTACCTAACTCTAAACTCCAAATTCAACAATAAACCGCACGTAGAAAGTCCAATCATTTATTTTTTCATTTCCAACCAATCCCGTAGAAATAGTATGAAGACATTAGCGAGCAAGTAATAAACATGAAAAACAAACTCATCTTTATGGAAAAACATATAAACATGAAATAAACCTGCAAGAAGTTACCCGGTATGCCATTCCGAGGCACTTTGAGGGGTGTTTGTATAATAGTTAATGCATATTTTTAGTTAGTGAAGTGCTATTACCAACTCAAAGTACTGACTACCACCTGAACGAAACGAAAACGGACGACGACATGGACGACCGCCAACATTTACAGTAAGCAAGTCATAAAGAAAATGATATGTGGTAATGGATAGGACAAAACCGTAAAATAATATCAATATTTTATTATCATAATGACCATCTACTAGCAGTGGTAGCGACCGAGCTTTCAGACTTTCCAAAAGCATATTTTCCGATGTGTTTAGACGCTCATTGAAAATGGCCTGTAGAAAATGTACATTTTCATACACATGTCACACGACAACCATAATAGAAGTGCACTGCTGATGTCGGCATGAATGTGCTACCTCTAAGCATACCTTTCAGAAAGAGAAAACTCGCGCGCGTTTTAACTTCCGCTAAAATATGTACATTATTAATACCTGTACACACATATCGTTGTTATGCACGCGACCAAACAGCCAAACAATCCTGTGAAACAAAATGGCACAATTTATTTTGTTATCACATACATACCTTACTATAAACCACTATTTTAATACAGAGCGTCTAGAAATTTTCACTAATTAAACCAATACACCTATTATTAAATTTAAACTAAAAGATGATTTCTAATAAATTGTTAAAATTAATTGTTTACGGTATATTCTATTGATAGTTGTTAAGAGGGTTGTTTGCGTGGGCCATGTCAGAAATAGTGTGTTTTCATGTTGGCGTGCGTTTTTCACCTTTTATAAATAATTTACAAATGACAAACATTAATACATTGTGCACGTAAGTATGCGGGAAAATGTATAACGAGCGACGATAAACAAGCCTACCCTATCTATAGCTGAAACACCACTGCTGATAAATCGCTACCGGGTGAATAGTTGAATATATTAAAAATGATTTTTAACTTTGGTTTGTGAAAATTTAACAACTACCCTTTAGGAAATTGGTTGCTGACTACCGTAGGAAATTATACTTGAGCATGCACGGTAAACAAAGCAATTTTCACAAATGTTCTTAAATTTATCTCCGACGTCATTGTATTGACTTGAAATATTCAACAGTTCGCCAACGAAGCCAATCAAGAGCAATCAAATAACTTTCCATTTGAATTTGACAACGTGTTTCTGGTAAATTAGAAACTATTTATGGCTAAATACGTGCAATATTAAATCTCTTCCACGTTCGCGAAATGGCTTTAATCATGTTTACCACCCGCAATTTAATTGCGCAATTTGAAATGCTAAACTTACAAGATACTTTCTCACATTGCGATATACTTATAGGCGAAGATATAGTAAGTGCACGCAGTGGTATCGATGCCCACTGTTTTATTATACCTTCTTCTCAATTTCTATACATATAAAAGATAGTTAAAGAGTCCACTCGACCACTAGCAATTTTATTCGGTTTATATTGCGCGGATAGTGGCTTAGCCATTACATAAGAAAACGGCATTGGCTATGCTATAGTAATAGTTCAGCGGTAGCAATAGGACACTAGACTACAACTATACGGCATAGAGAATGAAAGAAACCAACAATTTCATACATTTTACATGACCGTTCAATATCAACCGCTTGTATCGCTTTCCTACATGCACTCGTATCGTCCTCGCTCATATCCCTGCCTGCACATGTTGTATTGTATTTTCATGGCAAGTGTGCCTGCAAGCGGCTTACCACGCTTGGTTACAGATAAAATACAACTCGAAGTCATCCTGCACTCTTGCAGACTTGGAGGATTTCCTATATCGTTGCGTATCTGTATCTATCGCAATCCGCGAGACTTCAACTTTCAAGTTTTTGCATCACAGCGAGGCAAAACGGACGCACGTGTGGACGTGGGAAAATGATACAGTCGGAAGTTCCAGAAGATGCTTCTTTGCCACCATATTCATAACTAGTAGTAAATTAATGAATAATAAACTAATTTATTTTCAGTTTGATGGTTTTGCTCTCTTTCGTTTTAATCTCAGGACTATACAGGTATATCGAATGGAAATAATTGAAATTATTAATCTTCAATAGATTAACGGTGCCCGTCGCCACAAAGTGCTCATGTTTAACTAATGCGCTAATACAAATGACTGATATACATACATGCATACCAGGATGATGGTGCACGTCTTCAGCGAAAGCACTCAGCTTGAGAGCTGGCGGAACTTGGAGCCGACAACGTTTCATGGTTTCAGCTAATATGCATTTAATAACCAACTCCATCACGATATAGTATAGATAGGATATTATGTGACATAATATTAATTAAAGTATCATTTCGCAAACACTCTTTTACGAGCGCTATAAATCTTCATAGCATTGACCACATACGTGTCTAATATACAATTAAACGTGTTATAAAGTGCAATTAATTTTCATGTGAGTTTCGATGATGATGAGGAATGGTTGGTCAGATCAATGGATTAAATGAATATTTAAGTTGCTTCGTGGTCATTGCGATTGCACTTTTTGAAGAAAATTCATGTCATGCACCTTTAAATGATTTGTGCCAGTAAAATAAATTTTAAAGCAAGCGTATTTAAGTAATAATTTATGAATCTTAGCAATAATCTATTATTCAATATCAATTTACTACTAAAGAGTGAAATGGTCGATTGGATAATGATATAACCAATTTAATAGAAATGCATTTCAAATAGAAAATTTCCTACTTTTAATTTTACAACTTGCGCGATTTTACGACTGGTTGTTCAATCGTAAAGATTCGCACAGTCATTGCAATTTGCGCTCATATCAAATTTCATACAGTTTGCGTTTTTCTCGTTTAATAGTAGGAAAATCTGAGCACTGATGCTTCACGCTCGGGAAGAAAAAAAAAACGCTCTTGATGATTATGAAGAAGGTGAACACAGTAGGTGCAAGTGAAGTAAGAAAACGATGCTTGAATAAGTTAGTTTCCTCGATCAGCTCGTATAAGTTGCTTGAGTGAACCCACCAAAGTTGATGCAAACTTGGAAAACGAGTGAGTATAAGTGCATATTGATAGGGTTTGATAAAAAATGCATCTTCTGCAGGTTATGGATTAAAGGTGGTTCGCATTTGCTTTATTTATCAGCAAATGTACCGGGGAATCACTTTTCCCGTTGAATAAGTAAATCGATTTGCATGTGAATTATACTTACTTCGAGGACTTACGTAACTGCGTATTCTAGCACCCATTTCTCAAACCATACTCGAAGTCGAGAACAAATAATTTAGCCATACTTTTTTTCGTTCCCACTTTGGGAAAGAAATTGATGGCGAACTGCCACCATTTAAGTAGCGCACCAGTTTTGACGCCGGCCTTCTTTTACGATCGGTTGTGTGTCGTATGCCAAAGTCGTGCGATATGTGTATTGAAAATGATATGCAAAATCGAAGAGTTGGGCGCAAAGATATCGCGTTTCCGCATGGCACATGGGCGAACTCCTTTATGCCGATATAATTATGAACCTTTTGTCGTTATCTTTATTACGACCAGACCCGGCCATAATTCATTTATAGTAATTATATACAAGAGCCATAAATTTGCAAGTCTGCTGGCTCTTTAAGTCTAAAGTTGTTTCAACTTGTGAAAATCAAAAGCGCCACCCAAAGCCAGAACCGGCGTTACTAGTGCAACCCTTTTCTTCGCAATAGCTATAAATGAATTTGGCCATTTTATTGGCCGTCCCTGGACGAATATGTTTACTGTTGGCGCGAGCAGAGGACATTTATTTAAATAAAAAGCTCGTAATTATACAGCCGCCTGAGCTGTAAAGCTATACGACATGTAGCGCGATATAAATAACGCGTATTTTATAATAAAAATAAGAGTACGAGTTTTATAAACGTATGAAAGCTAGCAGAATGGCACGATCGAATTGGAAGGTGTGTGTGCGCTATGGTCTATAGCAATCTAACAACAAACTTCTTTCAAAGTGCAAACCAAGCGCAGTCGGTGAGTGTGATTGCAATATTTTTTCTCAGCTTCAGGTAAACACCCACTATCAGATTAATTATTCTATTGCATGTTCACCTCGCTTTAATATTTCCACTTGCTTTTTACCAGATTGCTTTCGACCTTAATCTTAGAAATAACTGCAGTATTGTTCCATCACCTCAGGGTTAGTAATTTGTTGAATTATTATAAGACGAAGAAAAAAACCTAACACATCCGACGAAAGCATGTGTAGTCAAAGAGTGCACACTATGACTATGACCATACGAGTTTGTATAAGCCAAAGGCGGAAAATGTGAGTTCGGTAAAATTTCTACATCCCGCTAATTTCAATCCATTAAAAATAATGAAACCCTCGACGTGATGGAGATTACGCCTCTTTTTCGTTTGTTTTTACGCTTGCTATACGAAGGCGCAAGAAGCACACTGGTTGGTTTGAGAAGACACCCGCACCGAAGGCACTCAATTATCTCACTATTACCTTATTAAATTGTGTTCATTACTTATTAAGCAGTTAATTACTTAGCATAATTGAACGTTTTTTAAAAATCTTATATCGTTGCATTTGAAAATAAATCAATTTGGAAGTTAATGATGAAATTCTCTTTTCCATTTTGCTGTGAAAATGCTGATAACAATTTTATAGCTGAAGGAAAAATGCAACTGAATAAATAATAGGAGAAAATCCACCGTCGCTTCAAAGCCATAAACTCGATTTCATTACTCTTCGCCTCTCGACGGTATTAAAAGAGTTTGTTAATTACGTCGACGTCGTATGCGCTTCAACTCCAAATAAAAAGAAGCAACTGCGATTTTTCGCTTGAATATTACATACAATTCCGCGAAGTACGACTATTACTTAGCAGCCAAAGTCTAAAGTAATTTTCTACCAGTAGCACACAATAGAAAATGACAAGAGAAAGGGTATAACTTATAGACTAACTCCACACAGGAATGAAATAATTGAATAAAAATAAGCATGACTCATGACCGAGTGGTAATTTACTTCTTTTGCGCTACTATACTGCACCTATAATACAAGTATCGACTTTTTTGTTTATTTTCAGTTCAACTTATCGGCATAGGTGAACACATAGTAGTAAAGTAAATTTAACAATCATTACAGTCATATTAGCAATGTTCCTTGTCTAATACTCGTATAAAATGTCACTTCTTACACAAGTTTCTTTCAAAAAGAGACAAACTTGTTTTATATTTTAAATGGAGCATTCCTAGCTGCATGTTAGCATGTTGCAAGTCCCACATGTCTGGATCGATTCGATCGGTTCGTTTCAATTCGCGTTGTCGATGATACGAGAGAAACGCATATGCCATAATAATAGATTAGGATATTGCGACAAGACAACAGCTCAATTCCTGCTTCATTCTATTCATTCAATGTTTGTCGCCGTAATATATTTTACAGCAAAAGCGTACCATATCTATAGATAGATCTAACTACTGTATTACTGCCGATAGTTGCGATCGTTTTATATGTATGTCGATCGGTTCAAGTATACTTGTTGGT
This sequence comes from Leptusa sp. GC000079, assembly GCA_030264655.1. Taxonomy (NCBI): domain Eukaryota; kingdom Metazoa; phylum Arthropoda; class Insecta; order Coleoptera; family Staphylinidae; genus Leptusa; species Leptusa sp. GC000079. The sequence continues at coordinate 4,955 of JARJDT010024623.1, read as the reverse complement.
TTGTTCGAAACGCTTCGGTCGTTTAGTATAAATTTTTTCCACTGCGCTTTTCTACGGTGATGGCAGCCAGCAATCCTTAGACGTTTTCCCTACGGTCTTAAAATTTCTCGCATGTACGTGCACGAACCGAACGAAACAGGACCACCAGGAGCGTTCCTTACATTCGCAATGACAATGTAAATTGCAAAATTAAATAAAGCTTTTTATATTCGATATATTTTTTGCCTAAGCGTATCATAATTGTATGCAGATGTATTAATTATATGTATGATTTAAGATCACGTAATCGAGTTGAAATTTCCAAACGACTAGGCATGTAAACATGCTAGAAATTAATGAATGCATGCACGATAGTGTTAGTAGGAGTCGATAAGTGATTATTTTGCATAGCCCCCCAGGATGATGTAGTAATTTGGTTGAACAAATCGGGGGTAAGGCTTGTTGTCGTCAGTCAAGAACGGCGGCAAAGGTCGTGTGCGGACGCGTTTTCAAGTTTGCATGTTTCCATGCGCTTTTGTGTTGGCGTTATCGGCTAGACTCGGCTAGACATAGACATTGCCAGCAGGCAAGGCGAAGGCGATGGTGGTGCATTAGCATCGATGTTGCAACTAAACGTACATCCTGCAAATTTCCTGACACATATTACGGATAATGGATGTTTCAGTTAGCGGCATATTTGTTAGATAGCTAGCTACCACACAACCCCCGTGCACTCTCGAACGTATTCATAAGCCCAAAAAGCTGCCGTCGAGGCTTAACAACTATTAAATCCTTTTATGATTTTCGCAACGTCACAGCGCGGCGGATTTAATCAGCGGTTTCGAGACGAGCCAGCGACCCTTTCTCGTTAAACGCGTTTTTCCTGCAACTATAAGAAACTTTTCTTATAATGCAATTTCTGATAATTTCGCGTCTTTAGTATCTGCTTACTTGTGAAAACTTTTCTTTTCGTTTCAAGGGGGCGGCAAGATAAAAAGCGCGATTTATATACGTTAGTAATACAAGCCGCAAATTAAACTTTTTTCCGCCCTTGATTTTTTACACAATCTTTTAGTTAATATAAATTGTCGTCAAGTTTCCCCAGCGAGTCACTGAAATAATGGCAGAGCAAAGAAGTGTAAAAAGTCGAAATTACTTAAAAACAAAAATAAAACGAATGAAAACAATAAAATCCTGCGTGTGGAAAACAAATATTCTCGTTTCCATTTCTACCATAGTAAGCAAGTACTTAGTGCTTAGCGGTACGTGTATTTCAACCTTAAACAGATCCGAACAGCGGAGTCGGATTAAAAGGACTCGGCAAGAAAAACGAGATAGGGAATGGCTTTACAAATAAGTTGTAAGTACTTCTCTTCGGCTGCAAGGAGAGAGAAGTACAAAAGCAGATATAGTGCCAGCATTAAATCTTTTAGTGGATCGCTCGTTATGTTAGGTTGGAATAGCAACGTTCCCTGCCTCCAGCAGCTTTTGCGCCAGCAGTATTCGTTGAACATGTTCGGCGCAAGAACGCATTTCACTATTGAGAGGATTCACGAACACATCCTTGCAAACCTAGAGCCGCGAGTGCGCTAGCTATAAAGTAACGACGACATCCATGCACACACATGCTAGCAATACACATTGGGACGGTCACATTCAATTGCTCACGTTTCATGCACGTTTCCCGTCGTTAATTTTTACTACTCGTAGCAATTACTGGGATGTGTTCGGTGCATTGTACCGACGTTACCCATAGCCCTGGGGCAGATAGCCGTCGTCCGACTTATGTGTTATGTTGATTCCAACAATGGCCACTGCCAGAACCGCCAGGACATTATCGGCTCCAAATTGTACACTAATAATGGAACCCTATGAGGAGCATACAGTCCGTCCGTAACTAACCTAAAGGACATCAGCGAGAAGGGACGAATTTGATATAACACTAAAACCAAATTGACGTTAAACATGTCCATCTTGTCCGCGAATAAAATAAAGCAAGCACAAGCATAAAATGCAAAGAGTTTCGCTAAAAAGGAGCTCTAAATTAAATGAGCAATTGGAATAATTAATTGTGTGGAAATCGTTAAATTTTAATGTCCTCCTAGTATTAGCTCTCACGAAAAGCATACTGTATGTGCTTGGAATAGATAAATGTAAATGTTTTTGGGCGGTTATCCTATAAGGATATTCCCCAAATAGCCTTGCAAATGCAAGCCAGCTACTGTTTCGTGGAGTGTGTATGTGTCGAATGACCAAATGCTCATACCCAAACAGCTGGACACTACTGCACTGACGAAGGCCACAAGCAAAAGCAAAGAAAATGCATTGAAACAATAACGGTACCCATACTGGCCGATGCTGTTTGCTGATGGCCAAATACGCACAGCTTTTAACATCAACAGCAAGAGAACACAAAATGCAGGAAGATATAAATGTTATTTATGCCTAAACTGGTTGTCATTACAATACTCCTACATCTTTAGGCACTGATTCGCTTCTCACATTACGAGCCTGAAATTTATCGTCCCTGCAGACGTGGCCAGCAACAACTACTGTATAGGAATATAACCGTGACGTTTAAAACTTGCTATGCACAGCAGTTTTACAATTAAAAGAATGCTTTACTTTCATCATTTTGCCATGCACAACTAAGCAATAGCACCGCTGAATTGTTATATGATAATTTAATGTCGATTGTTTTATCTGTCTATTCCTATCTGCGCACAATTGTTAGAAAATTAGTGGGAGTCGTGGCGAATCCTTTATAATACGAACAGATTAGAATTAGACACATCTGTAGGACGCAAGAGTTGATTGTTATGATTAGCGCAAAATGTATGTATTTCGAGGTGTAAAATGTGAAATGTATGCGGGTAATGTGCGGGTAGGTCTTGGAAAACATCTTTCCTTGCTGTAGTATGTAATTAGATTTTTATAATAAACGTAACACTTCAAGTGCGACACTTGAAATATATTACGATGCGAAATACCTTTAGGGTCCAAATATGTATATGTGCATCATGCATACTATAAGATTATAACATATATTATTCTACTTTAGTTCTGATGTGCGAATAGATATTACATCTAAAATGGCACATTAAAAATAAAATTTGTAAAATTATCATCTTCACGCTTCAATCCACTTAGATGAGATTTCTATGAATAATTATTATATTTTATTTTATAACGTAACGTGCCTGCATCTAGCAAATAGACGATGTTCTTTTTACATTATAAAATAGAATAGATAATCATTAAAAATTGAATGTCGTATGGTTTTGTAGATATTTTACTGTAGTTGAAACAGAATAAATTGTTCTACATAATTTCTAAATTACTGCTTCGTCATACTAATAAATGATTCAAATAGATTTTTTTCGTGAAATTACCTATGCAACAAACTAACAAATGTACATGCGAGCCTAAAAAGTGCAATTGCTCTGAATTTGTAATTCTATAAAAATGATATATTCACAAAATTATTCCACTTTTGTTTGTACTTATCATATGTTAGTAATATTTTCCCGTTTATTTGCATAAATAATTTATTGCTACTGTCCTTATTGGAAATGTGTAATTCCTGTAATAAATTTAATTGTGCTATATTGTTCTGAATGAACAATATAAATATATTAAACTAAAGGCTCGTTGAATTATATATTATATAAAAAGTTTCCAACAAATATTTAATTCCATTTATTTAATCATCAATTTCTAAATGAATATGTTTATTAATGAGTAATCATAATCAATCAATATTAAAAATTATATCGTTTAGAAGGCTTATTATTATTATCCTAATTACTTCATTTAATTGAATTTTTATGTAACTATTTTAACAAAATTGATAATTCAATTTAGGATTGAATATTATAAATTTAACTCGATGTGTTTTTATGGTATCAATCATTTTAGATCTGTCACAACAACAACACAACAAACACGTACATAAATCGAGCAAAGTCGTAATTGTCCCTAGCGGGTAAATATGCGCATAGGAATTATGTAAAAATATATAAATGTAAATACAAATATGAATAAAAATAAATATAAATAAAACGCCAACGCACTATATCTCTATATGTAAGTGGCTAAATGTACATTTGAAAAGTAGGAAAAGTAAAAAAAATATGCTCCATTCTACATATACGATGTATTCTGTTTGCGGACTGTCTATAGTCGCGTAAAGGCGCGGGAGAAGTAGGAGCAATTTTATAAAATTTATGCCGACATCTTTACGATATGCAAATTAATATAAATGAACATTAACATATTAAATAGGCAATTTAGTAATAGTTGTATCAATTCAAACGACTTTATAATTAACTTCAAAGTCTCGCTGATTTCTTTTTCATTTCATTTTCTACTCTCTGACTTTGAGAGTTTACGCTGCAAGCTTTAGATGCTGTGTTGTTACATGCACTTGTTTCATTTCAATGGGTGCTTTTCGAGTATACTTTAATTAAAATATCTATTATCTAACTTTCGGTATTCCTTTTATTCTAGTCGTTGTCGGTTGTTGTTTCCCTTTGCTTTTTATCTTTGTTCAATTTAACACAAGTATGTAAGTATGAAGCTAATGCAATACAAAGAGTGAAATTATCATTTTAAATTCGTATTATATGAATTACGGGCTACGGAGTTTATTTAATATTTATACAGGCAGTTTGCTAATTGGCGAATCACCGACACGTCGCGACTTTCTTTGGATAATTACGAAGAGAAAATCTTAATACAAAAATGTTCTAACTCGATCCGTTGAGTGATGCGAGCTTATCAAAGTTTCCATTTTGGGCAACGACATATGCCATTTCAATGAGAAACAATACCAGAAATAAGTTACATTTACCTCCAAGGAGACATACGTAAAATTCCATGGCTGTATCTTGCTCTTACGTATTGAAAATTGTTGTTTTTAACACCCGCCGAAGAGTATTTTTGGAAATTTATTACATTAGACAACCTTGCAAAAA
>JARJDT010024621.1:0-11118 GCA_030264655.1 Leptusa sp. GC000079 | reverse complement strand
GAAATATTAATTAAATATTGGTTTTATTACACATGTACAATAAAACCTGCATTTTTTGTTCAGTACGTGAATCACAAACAAGTATCAATTTGAGGTATTAGTGTAGCATAGGGATGGATTGTTGGGTCTTTCATTATCCTGTTTTCAGCCACTCGTACTCATCTCATTTTTATTCGCGATATTTAAATTAAACAATTAATTATTTCCATTAATGTTTTGTGGTTTGAGGATCGAATGGCAATTGAGGAGGGTTTCAAAATTAATTTAATATTTTGTTAAGTACCAGTTTACCAGTCAATTTGTCCGTAATGTTAAATTTGAATTTATTTACAATTTACTCGCTATTTACGAAATCTATAGGGAGCATCATACATACCATTAAATTTTAACATCATTTCATTTTAATTTACCCCACAACGCAAACCCTAAAACAATGAAATTAATGTTTGTTATTTCAGTACCTTGTGGTTTAGTGCACTATAACGACGAGTGTTTTTCAATTTTTTCCAAATGTAAAATCTCTTGTTTTTAAAGTAAAATGTATTCATTCTGATTCAAGTTAGTAAATAACTAAATTAAACTAAAAATAGAGCGTTGCTGATTTTAGTTCGCCTCCGTCCTAATTACATATGAATTCATTTGATGTAGCATGTCGCCGTCCTTTGCGGTAACCGGTTAACTGGTCGGTAACTATGTGATATCCTCATGTTTTATCCTTTGAAAAGTGGACAGCGGCTAGATCCGTCGAGGACTGGCCACAACATCATTTTATAAAAGCGTAAAACCGCCGTCGAAAGCCGTGTTCGTTGGTGTTTAGTGTAGTCCATGTCCAGTCACCCGCCATGCATGCTCATGCATCCCTGAAACCGAATATGACATGACATTACCGGCCTCTGGCTCATCGGTCGACCTCAGCGTTAATGTTTCGCACTCGTGCTGGTATTTGCCGCCCCAACCGTGTGTGTGGGGCGGCGGCGGGCGCATTTATTAGTCAGCTATTAAATTCATTTCCGGCAGTGGTTTTATTGCTTGTTTTAACCTTATTAGTGCCATTCCGCTAAAAAAGAAATAAAACCTGAAAGCCAAAGCATTTTATCATGAGTATAAAATGATATTGATAGTTTTTATTGAGTTATTTCATTGCTGAATCGCTTTGTCATTTTTGCTTTTGTTTTTTAATAGATGGATGCCATTATGAGTGCTGATGGGCTTTTGTGCGCTTTTAAATTATAAAAACTTTGATGGCAAACTTTTTCGGCTGATGATGCTACAACGCTGCGCTTATAATGATATCGTCGATATCAAATTTCAGTTTGTTTTGTCTCTTGTTGATGTCGAAAAGTTGGATGGATTCTTTTCGCGCCTTCATCTCTGTCGTAATTGCTTTTTCGCGTGTAGGTACCTACCTATACGGGGTGTTGATAAAATGTTGATTGGAAATTTGTAAACATAAAATAGAGTGTGTACCCTGTATAAAGGATACTTAAAAAGTTGGGCAATTGCTTGTTAGTTTAGTCAGAAACAAGGACGATTAATGGGAAATTAGTCGTAATTTTATTTTTCGCAGCTTCCGGGCATAAATATAAAAATAACACCTTTTTATTTAGTTATGAAACTTTTCTTATTGCTGTCGGAAGAAGTTCGCCGATCGCTGCTGGAAGTATTATTATATTTCTCGCAGACGTGACTTGAATGTGATCGAGTTATTCTCAATGCCTCAATGCTTGTCCCTTTTGGCTCGGTTACAGAATGCTTCCGCACAAGCTGCCCTCCAAGCAGCGCAAGCATTGACCGGAGTTCAGGCAGGTGGCACGCCAGCAACGACGCCGGTGACGCCGGTGACGAACGGCCAGGGCCAGGACATTCAGGGTGGACCCAACACGGTGCTGCGTGTCATCATCGAACACATGATCTATCCGATAAACCTCGATGTGCTCCATGTGATATTCCAACGTTTCGGAAAAGTATTGAAAATTGTCACTTTCACCAAAAACAGTAAGTGCCGCCAGCTTTGTCCAATTCCGGTGTGTCGCCAGGATATTAAAACTTCTTTGCAACTCAAAACGAAAATTAATCAACTTACAGATTCATTCCAAGCCTTAATCCAATATCCTGATACCCAGTCGGCTCAATCGGCCAAATCGGCGCTCGACGGACAAAACATTTACAACAGCTGCTGCACCTTGCGTATCGACTATTCGAAAATGACTGCGCTCAACGTCAAGTACAACAATGACAAATCGAGAGATTACACGAATCCCAATCTGCCGACGGGCGATACCAACGATCAGTTGCAGCTCGGCGGCGGATTGCCGGGTGGATTGAGCGCGGATATTCTTTTGCTCGCAGCACAGCCACGTCTCACACGCGAAAGACTAACTGGTAATAAATCATAAATAAACCTGTTGATCAATTTAAGTTCTGCAATCTAATTATTTGCGCGGCGCTTGATTCCCTGCCTGTTAAGTAATATGGTCTTGTTTTTTGTATCCTTAGCAGATTCGCTTTTGGCGGGCGCGCCGGGCGTATTGAGCAGTCCGTTCATGCACAGTCTTGCATCACCATTGACGGCCCAATACGCCGGCGGTGTGGCTGGCGCCCTGCCAGGCCTCGGAGGTTTTGCATTAGGGCAAACGGCTCCCGGTCTTAGGGGCTTAGCAACGCCGGGAATGGCATTAGCCACGGTGCTTTTAGTCAGCAACTTGAACGAGGAGGTAAGCCGCAGAATTTTAATATTTAATCACGAATCGATAAATTGCTAACGCTAATATGTAATGTGTTATGTGAAATGTGTACAGTTCACCTAGCAGTTTTTGGTCCATCATTTCTATTGTTTAAGTCTATTTCGTTTTTACTTTTAACGTACCTAATAATGAATGAATTTTTGTGGACTGTATACTATTTCGTAACTTGTATAAATTAAAATCAAAATAATTTACCTATTTTTGATTTATCGTCTCAAAAATAATAAAATTAAAAAGTTAAATTAACGCATTTTAACAAAAGCACACATTAGAAAAGAAACATTAACCAAAAAAACATTCTAATGTAGTGTTTGTATTTTATTTATTTATTAATTTCTTGATCAATTACGTTTATTTATTTATTTTAATATTCATTTACAATTGCTCCATTTATCTACATAAACGATACGACATTAAGAATCGATTTGACAATACGCGTGTACACATCTACAAATAACCAATAATGATATACTGAACAGAAATTTCGCTTTGTGTTGATAGTGCGTTTCTGTTTCTGTGTCTATTCACTGCTGCATGCAATTTTGAAATTGCTCTTATTGAGCGTCGAATTCGAAATATTAGTTCGTTTAAAGCAGGCTTTAAAACCTTTCAATAAAATCAACAAACGGTGAACTTTCTGTTGGTAATTCTACAAACTCCGAGTACTTGATTACACTTGAGCAAATGATAATTACAAACACATTTCTTTCTTGAGCTTGAGTGTGATCGAAATCGAATTAAATTGAGGTGCCATTAGTGCTTCGCTAGTTCGATGTCAAATCGATAAGTTAATGTTATCCAGTAATAATTATTTATATTGCTCCCTACGTTTACGTTTATTACTTCGTTTTTTATTACATTTTTATATATTTTATTACTACTGTCATATCTTTCTCTTTTCCGTAGATGGTCACGCCTGACGCTCTCTTTACCCTATTTGGTACGTGTGCACAGCTACTATCAAACTAAGTATATTATCATCTAATTACATAAAAAATACTATATACATGAATAATGTGTGTGTCAGTCATTAAGTATTGTGTTGTTACTACTACTATTACTATTCTACTACTATTTACTACTATAGTGTGTTATTAATAATTTCATAATCGATCATTCATCATACATCACCAGAAAAACGAAAACAGAAAACAATCGCGTTACTTTCAAATTAAATTAAAATCATATCAAAATCTGATATTGTTTTATATCCGGCTTTAGAGATAGTCAAATCATAAAATTATGATATGACTAAACTAAACGCGAATATATGTATTGTATATTATTTCACTGGTTTTATTACAATCAAATTAAAATTAACCAAAATCATAATAAATTAATTTTTAAATGTATTTCTTTTAGTTTTAATGAAGTACAAGAACATTGAATCAGTTTTTCACGCGTTAAATTGTTACATGTTAGTAGTAATTCATTCTTTGTCCAATTGACAAATTTATGTTTGTAAAGTTTCCATCGTTTTTCAACGAGCTTCCTGCTTACTACTATAATTAGTGATTTCAATTATGTTTACTTTATTTTCCATCGTTTTATTTGTATTACCATTCCATCATTTGTGTATCTAAATCATTTTCCAAACTTTTAAAAGATTACTTTTACATCATTATTATTATTGCTGAATGTATCAAGAATTTAGGTAGTTTCTTGAAGTAAACGAATAATTTAGGTGTTTGCCTTGATCTTGAACAATCAGCAACAAGAATTGCATGTTAGTGAATTAGCGAAAAATAGACGAGAACGAATTACAAGACACGTTATACACGTTTAGATTTAAACAACTAAACGATAAAATGATACCATTAAGTTAATGTTAATTTTAGGAGTTGCATGTCCAATGGAAGAGTAATTTTTGATCGTTTTCGGTTTAGGTGTCTATGGCGATGTGCAACGTGTAAAGATATTGTTCAATAAGAAGGATTCCGCATTGGTACAATTAGCTGAACCACATCAAGCGCATTTGGGTGAGTTTTTTTTAGTTGAAATTTATTGAGATTGCTGTGGGAGTGTATTGCAAAATGTTTGTTCGCGTTTGCTCTTCTTTAATAATGTCGTCCAATTATAGCAATCACTCACATGGACAAATTGCGCGTCTTTGGCAAAAATATTCGCGTCATGTTGAGCAAACATCAATCGGTTCAGATGCCCAAAGAGGGTCAGCCGGACGCCGGTCTTACAAAGGATTACAGCCAAAGCCCATTGCATCGGTTCAAGAAGCCCGGCTCGAAGAATTATCAAAACATCTACCCGCCTTCGTCAACATTGCACTTGAGTAACATCCCGGCGACGGTCAACGAGGACGACATCAAAGAGGCTTTCACTAAAAACGGATTTACGGTGAAAGCGTTTAAGTTTTTCCCGTAAGTTTCGCCAGCATTTATTAATAATTTTTGCTTAAACTTACTTCTTGCCAACTTTTGATCTTATAGTAAAGACCGAAAAATGGCGCTGATTCAATTGCCCAGTATGGATGAAGCGGTGGTGGCGCTCATCAAAATGCACAACTATCAACTATCCGAATCGAATCACTTACGAGTGTCATTTTCCAAGTCGAGCATATAACTCGCAAGCGTCAGCCCAGCATCCACTAACTAATAGATTTGTTGAGAAGTGTACGCACCAAAAACGCCAACCTGCCGACAAATGAACAAAAGAAACAAGCAAACATTTCATACTTGGCGACGATCGACGATTTCATAGTTGTACGTTGCTGTATTATTCATTCCAGCAGCTACTGATAACGACCAATGGTGAGGGTTGTAATGGTAGCTGAACATTATTTATTAAATGTATTTACGAATTGTATTTTGAAACGATTTAAAATGGATAACTCAAAATGGAGACCCGAGCGATAATGTGAAACTACAAACAAAATATATTCTATTATAGAAGAGACTGTCTGAACAGGCATTACTATAATAATTAGCATAGTAGAAATGAAAGGACAAAGCAGTATCAGCATATCTAGTTAGTTTATAGTCTATAATATGTTAGTTGTTTAGTATTATTATTTCTATTTGATCAGATTTATTGTTGAAACCAACAAGTAAAAATATTGTCGTGATTATATCTCGTTTCGATTACATTACATATATTTTTTTAAAAAGAAGCAAAATATTTTAACTGATAATAATTTAATTATTTATTCATTAATACGTTTAAGCGTTTAGACTTCTACTATTATTATAGATAATTATTTTAATCAAAAGCGCTTTTCTCAGTATTTTATTATAATTCGAATTTCAAAACAGCTTTAAATGATTATAGATATTGATTTCGTTGTAAGATGCAACTGAAGTAACGTGATGTCACAGAATAATTTTACTATCAAACCGTTCATTAAAATTTCAAAAAGTGATGAGTAACAAACAACAGTGCTTTCAAAAGTGAACGCTTTCTTAGGATTCGTTATTCTGCTGGACGATAATCTGAGTGAGATTTATTCGAATTCGAAGCGCGAACAAACAACCGGTCTATACATATTAACTACATAAGAGAGAAAGATAAAATGGCTATGCTGTAAAAGTATTCTATTGAAAAACAAAACTGTAATTATAATCGCGGACTAATTACATTTGTAGAGCATAAACATAAGTACCTATTATTATATAAAAACAAAACAAAGAAGATAAACGAAGTTGATATGATTATTGTTTAGCAAGCGTGCAAAGTAAATAAAGTTAAAAATGCAGAGTAAAACAAACAATGTGAAAATAGCCAGTTATTGTAATGATAAATGATAAAAAATAAATAATAAATGAATAGAGATTATAGGGTTGACAGGGTTTAGGTATACCCTTATAATTCTCAAATTATATAATTATTGAATTAAATAAGAGAAATTTTAATTGACTATAAAATATTATAAAGAAATAAATTTTACGAAAACTTGATGAACTCGTCTCCTTGTTTCATGTTTGAATTCGTTAAATTATTGTGATTGTGAGATTGAGACAATGCAAAATGGAGGCTAGTTCATTATGTGTATTGTTTCGTTCAACAACGATTGCATCGATGGAGATTAGTGGTGAATCTCAAAGAAATTACACTTGATCTGATTACTAATTAGTATTACTAGAACCTATGGAATCACTAAATACTAAGTATTGAAAGAAGCAGTCTTCATTGTGCAATCTGCAATTGAACGTACACACGATACGGAAAGTATTTGTCGTGCGAAACTTTTTTTAAAAATATATATAAACGCACCTTACACGCATATTCCAAATAATTGAAAAACAAGAATATTGTGTATCTTTGATATTAAATATACTTTCTCTATTTACTATAATAATATTATACATTTAACTATACATTATACTATACACACTTTGACAATCATGAAAGAAACAAAATCATCAAATCTAAAAAGAACGCATTTCTATTTCTACTAAACTAAAAACAAACCAATTGGTTCAATGGAAAGTAATACGAAAATTACACGGCAACAAAACAAAAATACAAATGTTTCGGCTAATCCAAAATTTTGCCTTTTTCAAAACTTAATGAATAAAATAGAAATTTAAACTTTGCAACTTTACAAATTTACAATTAATTAATGTTTCAAACAACTATACGTGAAAATGAAGGAATCAAAAAAATGATTATGTGCGCTTAACTACAATTTTATCGGGGATTCTGCAACGTGCAAATTTGTAATTTGTTACAATTATTAATTAAGTTCCTGAAAATTGTTTACTTTACGGCCTATTTGACAGGGTGCAAACGAAAATTCGACGAACATTTTAGAGGCCTAAGGAATGTACGCAGTTATTGTAAGCAGAATTTCTCACTTGTTTCGTCTATTACTAAATCTATTACAACTCTTTTTATTGCAACCGACAAACCAAACCCAACAACAAACAAAGTTCGCATGAAGGAAATAACAAATAAAATACACATTTGCCAAATTGAAAGTCAATATCTAACTAATAATTGTACTAGAAATAATCTTAAACTATGAAATATTTAAAATGATAAAAAGAAATTGATGAAGATGGAACAAAAATATTATAAATGAAAATGAATAATATGTGTTAAAGATCTATTTTTTTAAATAGGTATTATTATTATTACGTTGGTATTTTTATTGTTATACGACGCACAACAAGAAGCAAGATCATTAAAAGTCTGCTATTTGCTCTACTACTTTAAACTTTAGTATATTTACATTTTACTATTGTCGATTTATATTGAAATGTTTGTATTTAAATGCATTTGATCATGACTTGAGTGTCACATTGCTGCTCTGCTACATATAAATACAAAATGCTGCTGCAATGCTGCTTATTTTGCAGCATTTCTCTTTGTATTTTTATTTTTTTTCAAATGTTTTTTTAAGATTAGGTACACTACTATGATAATGGTATATGCTATTTTTTGTATTATCGTATTTCTTATTACTATGATTAGTATTATCTCTTTTAGTATTACTTTCTATATCTCTTTAAGTTATCTCTAAGTTTGAAGTATTTCTTTAATGTTTATGTTTACTTTTATAATGATAATGCCAAACTTGAACTTGAGGCTTGAGGAAACTAATTGAATTGCATTTCAAAATTTAAGTTGCAAGTATTCAATACAATTCCGCTTCTGATCAATTTCAAGTTTTATTATTACTTTAATCTATTAGCTTTCTCAGGTTTATTTTTATGTCAACTTTCATTTTTTTGCTTTTTTATTTCTTATTACCTTAGTTTACTTTTACATTTAATTCAGTTCGTATTTTTATTTTACTTTTGTTTATTGTCAATTTATAATTAATAATTATTTTCAGTTTTATTAATACTTTTCATTTGTTTTGATTTTTGTTCTTTCAATTTCATTTCCTTTCATTGTTTGTGTTTTGTTGTTTCTTTTTGTTTACAATTTTTATACTGTGCCACCACAAATAATTCATAAAAGATCGATTTTATATGGAAATGCTAATAGTCGCAAGTACAATTAAAAACATATACGCATGCTGGGAACAAATTAATTACTAATTAATTAATTACAAATTTTAAATATTTAAATTGAAAATATTTAACATATCGGTCCAAACGATTTCCAAGGGAAATTCAATGAGAAAACGATTGCAATCAATTTACAATTTAATTGGGATACTAAGGGACTAATTAATTAACATGAATACTAATTGCTATTTAATTAAAGAAATTTAAATGTTTAATATGCTACATATGATAAACTAACAACGCTACAGGGTACTTTATATTTAATTAAATATCGGAATTGTTATATTAGTTAATGTGTGATTCGTTGTGAAATTTAAAATTGTAGTGAAACTTGATGGAAATTGATAAAAAAATACTAATGGTGACATGTATCTATTAATTATTTGTGTGTGGTACTTAAGCTAAAGGCTAAAACGCTCAGCGTCTATTTGCTAATCATCTAATTCTAATAACTGTACTAGTTGTTTTCTCATAAAGCCAAACAAAAGAAAGGTTATTTCGTAAAATGTGCAATCCTGTTTTGTACGTTGTCCATATATGTTTTGAATATTTCGGATCGGTATTGTGTATGTATGTATTTTTCATTTTACGCATTTATCTTATTTATTCTTCAAGTTGAACTTGATTGTTTGATTGTTACATTTTCTGTGTTCTCTTTGCGTGTGTTTTTCGTGTGCATTTTAAACGGCACACTTTAAAAATTACTTAAATATCCAAGGTGAAAAGAGGATGCAAAACAAAAGATTAAAAAAACTAATAAATAAAACACTGGCCGATTGTGCCAAACAGTGGGATCAAATTAAAACAAATCATGAGTTAAATCTAACTTTAAAGATGAAAATAACTAAATCAATATATTACAAAAACAAAAGGAGAATCTATATCTATCTACATACTTATATCACAGAACAAAAATTGAATTGAAAGAAGCATATTTAATCTACTCTTAATTCTAATACTAGTTATATCAATTTACTATATATACTTACTTAATGATGATTATTCTATAACTATGACTATATTTACATAAACATTATCCTTAGAGTATATATGAATAATGAAACTTACCCTTAACTAAACTAAACTATAAAGTAAAAGTAGATGATGAAGTATATTAGTGTAATTTTAGCTTAAACTATGGGCACAATACAAGATCGAAAATAAACAAAATAATACAATAAGGATGGAATGACGGCGATATAATAGTTGACAGCAGAAAATGAACCATCATGAGACAATCATATATTTAACTTTTACTAACAATTCTAAAAACAATCTTCTTCTGACTGTCTACTATTTGTCTAAAATCAAAAACTCTTCCTGTACTGTGACTGTACGTCTCTTCACTTCACTTCCTTTCTGTCTATTCCTTCATTTTCGTGATCTATGGCTTCTTGTTTACGTTCTTGACTTGAGACTGTTTCGTTCGTAAGTAGCAATATTTTAATTTTTTATATGGTTTTGGTTATTAAATTAATGTTTGTTATCGTTATCAAAAATGTTTAGTTTTGCGTGCCAAATGGATGTAATTACATACAATCAATATCAAAAGGCTGGTGCCAGTTCACTTTCCACCAGCTCATCGTTCTAATTATAGTTGTTTGGTATAACTAATTAATTGGTATATTCTTAACGATCCTTACTAGACACTTTGTATTGTTATCTGTATAAAATGAGAATTTGATTATATATAAATCTATACCATATTTATTCGTTCAGTTTTTCTCAACTTTTTCTTTCGTTTTTGAGATTACTAATATTGTTGCCATGAAATATATACAAAATTGAATATAACTTTAGCAGAAATACTACTTTTCTAATTTTTATTATCGTTTATCGATCAATACCAAGAATATAAAGAATATAAAGATAATAGTTTTTCATTGACAACATCATCAATTAGATCAATGGTAAGTAGTCTTCTCGGGTTCTCGGCACTGAACTATATATAATATATATATATAGTTCAGTGGTTCTCGGCTGAGTGTGATATAGTTAGGGCATGGCCAATTTGAATCACGGCGAGCTCCTTTGATTTTCATTGTTGATTGTGTTTCGTTTCACTTGCGCCACAATTTAATTAAATTTTCCACTTTTGATGCCACTATACTGGCAATTAAGAGCGTAAGCTGACCGTGATTCGAGTTGGCCACCGTTAGAGCACAAGCTCGCCGGGATTCAAGTTGGCCATTGACGCTTACGTTTGAAATAGACCCAGGGGTGCGTTCAAGAAAGGGAATTGTGTGGGTAAGGTAAAGGGAAAGGTAATGTCAGCTGACCGGGGAAAATTTTCCTTTCCTGAACGAGTGTGGTAAAAACGAGGCAAATTAACATAATCCATTCATTTTCAGTTTATGCCTAACCTGGTTTATGACATGGTAACAAATGATACATTTTTAATCAGT